>JAYJMB010005908.1:0-11516 GCA_036873735.1 Pouteria campechiana
AGTGATTGTGATATTAAAACTACCTGGATCCTTCAACTTTGGAGGAACATTTGTTCGCAGAACTGCACTGGCTACTTTTGAAACTATCACCTTTTCATGAGGCTCATACTTATGCCTCCTTGAGGTTAGTTCCTTCAAAAAATTAGTAGAAGTAGGCAAGTTCTTAATCATGTAAGGCAAAGGTAAGTTAATATTAACTTTGGAAAGGATATCATAAATATCAAAAAATGATTTATCTAATTTGCTTTGCCTCAATCATCCTAAAAAAGGCATTGGTGGATCATAAGGTGGTGGTGGCTTGTAGTTAACTAGAGGGTCAACTATTAGAAATACAATCTTTCTTGAATGCATTTCCTCCTCTGCCTTTTTCTTCCCATTTTCTATTCCTACAAAAAATGTTAGATTCATTAAATTCTTCACCAATTTTATTGTCAATTATCTTTCCACTTCTCAATATTGTAACTGCTTTTGCTTGCTCTGACTGACTTGGCAACTTTCCAGATGTGTGAATCTGCACAGCTTCTGCAATCTGCCCCAACTATGTTTCTATCTTCTTTATTGACACCTCCACATTCTAAAATCTTGATTCAATTGCTTTGACAAAAGTCTGAACTATTTCTTCAAGAGTGTGTTTCTTGGGTTGAAAAGAAGTTCCAACTTGATGTTGATTGTGGCAATTGTTCCATGAAAATTTTGGATGATTTCTCCAACCAGGATGGTAAGTATTTGAATAAGGATCTTTACATGGCCGCTGGTTGTAGAAATTCATTACGTTTGCTTGCTCCGAAACTCCTGCAAGATTTTCACTTGAAGGGTAAATATTCTATGTGTTTTGGATTACCACAAATTGAACAAACCTAAGTAGGGATAGGTTGCTTCAAGTTCACTATCATAGAGCACATCACCTTCATCTATTTTTCCATCTCTGACATCTACATGGAAAGATCAGTGTTAGAGTTGATCTCATAAATTCTTTTGGACCTACCTCTTACACTTTTCTGTTGGGAGTTTGTTCCAAGCATCTCATATAAATCATGTCTCCTGCGGGGTCTTTTCTCCCATTACTCCACTTGTAGCATTATCAACTATGGCTTGGCATGGTTGTGTCAGTCTATCATAGAAAAATTGAATGAGCAATTCAAGAGGATATCTATGGTAAGGATATTGAATCTGTAATGCCTTAAATCTCTCCTATACCTCATGGAATGCTTCCTCATCCATTTTAGAAAAAGTAGTAATCTTACTTCTCAATTCTGCAATTTTAGCATGGGAATCAAATTTACTAATGAACTTGTTATATACTGCATCCCATGTAGTCGGTGATCCAGGAGCCAATGTCATGAACCATGTTTTTGTTGTATCCTTCAAGGTGTAAGGAAAATATCTCATGAGAAGCTAATCCTCAGTTAAACCTTGTAAGGGAAAAGTTTGAATAGTTGCATAGAAATCATGCATGAATGTTAAAGGATCCTCTATAGCTATACCATGAAAAGAAAGAAGCATGTTAAAGTGTATATGCTTAAGCTCATAATTCCTAGCATTATCATCTAAAACAAAGCATGAAGGGGAGATTCCAATTGTTGGGTTTGCCAATTCCTTCATCAGCTATTGAGCTTGTTGAATAACTCTATTTTCCACATTTTTAGCCATCTGAAAGTCTTCTTTACTTATGCTTTCTGTCTCTATTTCTACTTTATCAATTTGATTGTTCAAGGGCAACAGAACTAGATTCAGTGATCGTCTTCCTTGCACTCATAGTTTTGCAAAAGAAAGAAATAAAGAAATAAAAATCCTAAATAAAATAAACTATAATAGCGAAAAAAATTATAACTAAATTAATCAAATTAATTTGGAACCAGTTCCCTAGCAATGATGCCAAAAACTTGATGGTCAAATTATAATTCCTCGCAAGTGCGTAAGTGTATAATAATATAGTATGCAAAGCAAGGGTTGATCTCATAGAGAACTGTCAAACTGATTCAATTATATCGAGTTACTAAAACTAAGCTGTCCTAAATCAACAAGATAAATTAAAGACTAAGTAAATAAAAGTGCAATGTAAGATAAAAGAAAACAATGGCTTAAGTAATGTAAAATAGTATTTAGGTTGTAAGAGTTTAGGGATTTGACTTCACCACTCAATGATATTCAGTGTTGTTGAGATGTTGGTATCAATTTAACATCTTGGGTTTATTCTATCCACTATATGATTATTACCATTAGGCGTTTGGGTTTAAATGAAGTATTTTCTCCTATTGCAATTACCTATGGTGTGTAGTGTAATTGAAATTGAAAACTCATGAAGATCAGAAAAACTTTAATAAACAAAGTAGAATAGTTTAGCATATGACGTCTACCTTAACCATCTACTCATTCATTCAAAAGAGCATAGTACATGGTTTAGCATTTGACTTCTATCTTAACCAGTATTCAAAGATAATCAAGTTAATTCACATAATTGGAAATCAAACAATTAAATAAATCAGATGATTGCATTATACAAAATGAATGGAACAAGATGATATTGAATTAATAAACCAATAATCTCTATTAATAATGAATATCAAAGAGGGCTACATCATTTCCCCAGAAAAAGAAATTTAGTTCATGATACAAACAAAAATAAAGCTCTCTAAAATATGCATGATTGCAGAACTCGAAATCCTTCTCTTGCTCCCTTGGAAAATTTCTCTTGTCCAATCTCCATGCTAAACTATGTTCTTCTAAAAAAAACTCTTTAAACTTTATTCTGGATGTCCTTAAATAACCCAAGTAGAAGGGTTTTAGTAGAACTCCATGAATTGTAATTCCTTTACGTACAACGATCTGCTTCTAAGAATAACTTTGTCTTCCAAAATAAATTGAGTTGTTGCACATCCTGGTTTCCAAAGATAACTTTTGAAAATTGTAAAACTCTTATGCCTAGAAATTAGCCTTTAATTTGACATTTCTAACTTCTAAAGATTGTAGCAATACTTATGCAGAAAAATCAACTTCCAAAGATAACTCCAAAAGTTGGGTATTAAGGCACCCAACTACTAAAAATACTTTAAATACATAATTAATTTCTAAAATCTCAGTTTGGAATGCAAAAGTGTGCTCGTTATATCTAAAATTTCTATGTATAGTACTTCTATTTCATCCCAAACTATTTTTAGCATCTCTGCATTGTAAAATTCATCTCTTGTTAGTCTACAGACAAAGTAGCCTTGCTATAGACGAATCTACTTTATCTCAGATAAATCTGCTTTGTCTATGGTCTATAGATAAAGTTCTGCTTCCTACAAGTCATCTTAGAAAAATCTACTTTATATATGGTTAGTCTATGCTTCCTACAATTCGTCTTAGACAAATCTCTACTTACTACAAACGACTCTCTACTTATTATAGACAAAGTAGTTTTGGAAATAGTTTCAATATTTTGATTATAACTTTCTTGTATAAACTTGGAATTGCATGATTCATTTTGCATTGTATAGATAATTTTAGGGGCTACAACTTTTATGTTGACCACTTTTTTTAACTCATCTATCTTCTATGAGTTGTGGGATTCAAAGTGACACCTTCTATCAGACGAATTAACAGATGAATGTGAAGCTCTAGATATAGTTGCACTATTTTAGCCATAATATTCTCATATAAACTCAGAATTATGTGACTCTTGATGCTTTGGAAAGATAAGAAGAAAGGATAAAACTTTCATTTTGAACACACTTTCCAAATCTGCCTCCATGAATCCTAAAAATTGCTTTAAAATAACATCTTTTACAATCTTCAGTTTCATTTTATAGATTTTTGTGTCTACAACAAAACAATCTTTGTTAAGTGCAATATTCACTTAAATGTCAATATAAACCACTAAAAACATGTTAAAAAGAGGATCTTAAATATATTATTTAGATATAAAAATATGATATATTATGAACTTATCACTATGATACAAAGTTCTCCGCTCTCCTCCCTCCCTCTTCCATGGTCTCACACACAACTCTCTTGCACTTAAAATGCAGGATGTGCTATTTTTATTTATGCTTATAGCTTTGTTTGTACTGAAATGAGATGATACGGTTTCATCATTTTTATGCTACTTCTATATTTGTGTATTCTGTAAGTGGAGTATTTCTTTTTTATTATGACAAAAAGGGAGAGAAAGAATCTATAAATTATCTCAAAAGGAGAAGGCAAAAATGCATAATCTTTAAATAATTAGGGGGAAAATACATGTAAAATGAGTTAAGGGTAAATGATAACTTAAGGAATGATTAAACTTTGCAAATATTTTTATAAGACTGCATACATTTAGGGGGAGATTATCTTTTATAAGATAATTTTTAATTAAGTTTTGTCATCATTAAAAAGGGGGAGAATGTTAGCACAAATGCATGGTTTTGATAACATACAAAACTTGATTAAAGATTACATACTAATCATTGTTGCCAAGCTTTTAGTATGCAAAATCAAGTTACAGCACCTTATGGAAAAATGAGCACAGAAAAGATATTCCAAAGTGTCAATCTGTTTGACTGAAAAGCTTGGGTGAGTGCAAAAGCAAAAGATGAAGTACCACTATAAGACAAAGCTCAAATGAAAAGGAACCAACCAAGTTTCCATCCGTCTATCAAAGTAGAGATTATATCTGATGAATGCAAAGTAGGGTGCATTCAACAGACATCATCTATCATAAGTGAGTCACAATCAAGCTAGTGATCATCTTTTAAAAACAGACAAAGGCAGTGGAGGTCATCTGGCAGAGCAGTGAAGGTCATCTGGCAGAGCAGTGAAGTTTGTTTAGTAGAGCAATGGTGTTTGTCTGTAACTCTAAACTCGTCTGCTATCTGCAACAGACAATCCAATAGACAAAAGGATAGTTCATCTATGCCTCAATGATTCATCTGTTACTTACAATAGATAATCCAATAGACAAAATGCTAATGAAAATTCATCTGCACTCCAACAAGTCTGTCTGTTGCTTACAATAGACAACCCAACAGACGAAATACTAGAAAAATGAATCATCTATGACTTCACAATTTGTCTGTTGTGTGGAATGGACAAACCAACAAATAAAGTGCTAAGAAGATTATTGACTAATCGAGTGATTAGATTAATTACTAGAGGGATATTTAATCATAAAAGGGTTTAACAAATTTTTAAGTACCCTATTCACCCCTCCCCTCTTGGGTTTTTGCTAAATCTTTGGGAACAACAAAATCAAGAATATGTGAATTTGATGAAATTAAGCAAGAAAAATCAAGGCTTAATAGAGATTTCTAATGAGATAAGATGACTATTATGACTCAATTTCAGATAAAGCAAGTAAGAAAGATGAAATTTCCTACCACAAAAAGAGCAAAGTGGCTCTAAGCATTCCAAACCAATTCATATATACACTACATTGCAATGCTGCTTCATAAACTAGCATCAATCTTACAATTTACACAAGACTTATTGTAATGGCATTCATTCAAGTGCAAAAATCAATGAAAACAAGGTATATCAACAAAGAAAAATATTGTCTTTTATGAATAACATGACTAAATCTAAGATAAACTCCAAAATAGTGGGATTTGAGAACTTTATATTCCCAAATTTGGGAGTAATAGATTCAGAGGTGACAATCTCACCCAAACAGAGTTTTTCTATACACATATTTACATTTTAAGTGTGAAACAATATTAGTGAGAATAGAAAGATTTCAATGAGTCAAAATGAGAACTTGCTTAAAATTCAAAACTCATGGATTCTAAAACCCTAGAATCTCAATTTTTGGATTTTAGGAATGTAACAGGGGGATTCTTCAAGCAATCCATAAAAGGGATGAAATTATACAATCAAATCACATGAATGAGTCTTCAAAATAACATGAATAGCAAGGAAAAAACATGATTCAAAGCTAAAATGATCTCCCACATGATTTCCATGATACAAATCAAAAATTTTAGAGAAATTTTAAAGAGAAGAAGGATTACCATTGTATTGATGAAGAAATCGATTGAAACCATGCCTAGCAAGCTTGAATTGCCTAAGAAAATAGAGAGAAAACCTGTGTAACTCGAATAGAATGTTTTAGGGAAGAAAAAAAGGGTTTCTGAATGGGATAACCAATTATCCCACCTAAATCACGTATTTAAGTTTGCTTGCTATCATTGAATCCATGGGCATTTTTAAATATATTTATGGTTATATTTGTTGATGTATATAAAATCTATCAAAGTTGTTTTTTAGAAAGATTTTTTTTTAATTTTCACACAAATATGTCCTTTATACAATGAATGCATGCTATACATCAACAAATGGATCAATAATGCTAAGTTCTCTTCTAATATGCAAAATTCTATTAGCAGGAAGAGGTTTTGTGAAAATGTCTACCAATTGGTCTTCAGTAGAAATAAATTCATTTCAATATGTTTAGAACATGAATGCAATACTAGATTTTTTGTCAAATTTATAACACTTGTGTTATCACATTTGACAGGAATACAAGAAAATTCAAAATCATAATCATTTAACTATTGTTTCATCCAAAGTATTTCTACAACACAACTAGCTATAGTTATGTATTTAGCTTCTACCATTGATAATGTAACTATACTTTGTTTCCTAGAGTACCATGATACAAGCATACTACTTAAGAACCAACAAGTTCCACTAGTGTGGTTTTTTTATCTACTTTGTATTTCGCATAGTCAGTATCAAAATAACCAATTAATTAAATGATGAACCTCTAGGATATCACAAACCTAGTTGTGTTATTTTCACATTAAAAAATTACATTTGCTAGCAAAATAATGTGACTTCTTTGGATTTGACTAAAATTGAGCATATACACACACACTCACACACACACTAAATAGAATGTTAGGTCTATTGGCAGTCAAATATAATAAAGAAACTATCATGCTTATGTATAACCTTTGATCAACCATCTTGATACTTGCATTCATAGGGGTTGGCATGCATTTTAAATTTTCCATTTTAAACTTTGTTAATATTTCTTTGATGTATTTACTTTTTGAAATTAAAATTTCATCTTTTGTTTGTTTTATCCATAAACTTAGAATGAATGTTAGTTCACCCATCATGCTAATTTCAAATCCACTTTTGATTAGGTTCTTAAACTCCTTATAATACTTTTCATTCGTAGAACCAAAGATGATGTCATTCACATGGATTTGTACAATAAGAATGTTTGAATATGTCATACATTTCAGAATATGCACTTTTTACATCCATCTGAAATAATCAAAATCGTTTGAAGGATGCAAAGGTAAGTAATATTCTTATGGCCTCAAGTCTGGCAATAGGTGCCACCAAATGTACTTTGTTTCTTACAATGATCCCTGATTCATCAAGTTTATTTTGAAAGATCTATTTTGTGTCAATGATAGACTGATCATTTTGTTCTGGTTCAAGAGTCCACACATTATTACGTTTGAACTGATCTAGCTCTTCTTTTATTGCTAAAATCTAGTTCTTATCTATAATATCATCTTTCACTATTTTGGGTTCAATATAAAATAAAAAAGCAAAATTGCCATAAACATTTTGAAGTGAGCTACAAGTTCTCACTTTGTCATACACATCTCCTATGACATCTTTTAATGGATGATATCTATGAGCTTGTACTGACTGTGATGGATTAAGTAGCTCACCTTTACTTACCTATTTTCTTTGACTTTCAATGTTTTCCTCAAGATGGTGTGATGTTTCAACTTTTAGTATTTCTTTTGATTCTTGCTAAACTTTATTTGATGCTTCAAGTTAAATTTCTCATAATCTTTATTTGCAACATTAACCTTTCTCGGTCTAGAGTTAGTTTCATAAAAATTTTACACGGACTAGCTCTTCTACAATGTATGTTCACTTATTATAGACTTTGTATGCTTTATTGGAAGAAGAATATCCTAGAAATATGCCTTTATCACTTTTTCTATTAAACTTTCCTAGGTCATCTTTTCCATTGTTCAACATAAAGCATTGAGAACCAAAAGAATAAAAATATGCAATGTTTAGCCTTCTACCCTTCCAAAATTCATATGGAGTTTTCTTTAGAATTTGGCGAATGTATACTTAATTGATTATATAACATATAGTGTTTACAGCTTTAGCCTAAAATCCATGAGGAAGATTGGTATCAATCAGCATTGTTCTTGCCATTTTAGGCAAAACTTTGTTCGTCCTCTCAATAACTCCATTCTATTATGGGATACTAGGTGCTGAAAAATTGTGAGATATTCCAAGTTCATCATAAAATGCAGTGAATTGATTGTTATCAAATTCTCTAGCTTAATCACTTTGAATTGAAAGAATTTGTGATCCAATTTCATTTTGAATCTTATGAAGGAATTTCTTGAAAAGCTCAAAACATTCATGTTTTCTACCTAAAAATAATAACCAAGTATATCTTGAAAAATCATTAAAAATGACATACCCATACTGTTTTCTAGCTAAACTTTGAGTTTGTATAGGTCCAAAAATATCCATGTGCAATAACTCAAGAGGTTTTGAGGTAGACACAACATTGTTTTATTTGAAAGAAGCTTTGGTCTGTTTACCAAATTGACATGCATCATAAATATGATCCACATTGATTTTCATTTTTGGTAAACCTTTTGCCAAGCCAAATTTCATAAACTTCTTAATCGTGTATATGTTAGCATGTCCAAAATGTTTGTGCCATAATAAATTCACATTGTTTACTATAGATAAACATTTTACGTAATTTTCACTAAGGTCTAAAGTATACACATTTTATTTTGCTTTTCACAACACACACTTTTACCTACATCATTGCGAATAGTACATCTATTATACATAAACACAAATTCAAATCCTTTGTCACATGTAATACTCAGGGTGTTAATTTTGGATAATTGTGTTTGACTATTGTGAAATATGTTTTAAAAAAGTGGAAACAGGGGAGATAAGGCCACAGGTGGTACGGGGATGCCTGGGCTCCCCAGGTGGTATGGCGGGTGGCTTGGAAAGTTCCCATGGTCGGATCCAGGGAGAAAAACCCCATTGGACAGTGGTAGGCAATATGGCAAGCAACTACCATACCGACTGTGAGTCACAGGCGGTACAGTACGTAGTATGCCAGATGTGTGCCATATGTTGGTTGTGTGATTTTATAAGACTGACTCATTTTGTTTTTTATTTCAACTATCCCACTTTCTTCCCTACACCCACCCCTCATGCCCTAGCCCCATTATAAGTGATTTCTAGCTATTTTAGCTAGAAAATTATTTTATTTAGTTAGTAAATCATGTGATATTTCATTTAAAACCAACTTTCAGTGATTTGAACCATGAAAATGGGAGAAAAATAAAGTTTCCTTCAAATGGATGGTGCGAACTAGAGATTTGGACTTGGATTTATGCCCATGAGAGAAAGCCATGCGTGGATTGCTTGGTAAGTTGGTTTTTCCCTCCTTATTTCTGACTTTCTTAAGTTAGGGTTTTGGGAATTTCGGGATTTGATGGAACTTTGGGCTTAAACTAATGTATGTAGTCATAAATTCATATGGGAATGGTTTAATACAATGATTATGATGATTTGGCATCAAAAATTGTGAAAATTGCAAAGAAAGGGTTTTTGTGAATAGTAAAATTAGGGATTTATTGAATTTTATTAAATTAATCATGGGATAAATGATTAATGGCATGACTATAATGTTTTAGAACATGTATGAAGTGATTTGGACCAGTGAAATCATAATTAAGATTATGCCCTAAGTAGGGATTAAAGAGGATTTTATGTACAGGCTATGTAAGCCATGAGTTGACTAGATTAAAAGCTTAATTAAGTTATTTATAAGTTTCTTAAGTGTTAATTAGGTAAGATGCGAGATAAATATGTTAAACAAGAGGGTTTCAGGTGATAATTGTAAAGAAACCCTAGTTAAATAAGTGTTTAGCACATGTTTGATGATCATGGCCTAAGATTGGCTTTGAAAGAAATATTAATATAATATGATGTGTGGTAAATATGAATACAAATGGTTAATTAAATGGGATTATAATCCTATACCAAATGATCTGAGAATGATGAAAAGACAAAGCTGGAGGAAAGTGGTTTGGAGATAAAGGCCTAAGGTAAGTAGGTGGCCCCCTATGAGATTCAAATAAATGGATGGGATAATGGTTATCCCATGTTTATTTTTGGGCATGTGTGTTTTGGATTAGGGATTGTGGATATCCTATACTTGTCTAAAATTAATGTTTGTCAAGTATGACGAATGCATGAACGATTAGGAACATGGAGTATCCCATGAATGATTATTTAATAAATGTGTATGGTTGTGAATATTGATATGCATAAAGTTATGTATGTTGGAGTGATGGGGTTGTGTATCCCCAGATTCATTCTCCATTATATTTGTTATACATAAATGCTGGGATTTGGAATATCTCGTAGCCGAAATGGTCTATGATATGTACATGTGATTGTGGGGATAGAGAGTATCCTTTGTCTTTAAGTTGATTCATGTGTATGATGCCTAAATAAAAATGATAAGAATTATCCTAATATTGTGTTTAAAGTGATAAGTATGAAAGCATGTGAATGCCTGGTTGGATGGGAATAGTAGGAATTCCCTAACTATACTTAAAGTTATGTTTGTATAGATCACGAATGATGGGGATAAAGATTATCCATTGATTTGCATGTTTAGAATGTAATGATTGAATGTTAGAAATATACATATATATCTTGATGGAATGGGAAGCATTTATGTGTGCACTAATGGCATGGTCATGGGGTTATGCCTATATGGCATAGTTTTGATGTGTGATGTTTGTATGACACATAGTATGGTATGATGAGCTTGGAGTGGCTTAGAGGAAATGAGAGGTGCCTAGATGGGATGATTAAAAAGTTTGATTGTATACGCCTAAAGGGCGTAGAGTATGGTAGTGAAGAGAGGATGAAGTGAGACTCTTGGAAATGTATATGCATGTTATGATTCTTTAATAGTTTGTATTCATGTTCTAGATGAGAACATGTGGTTTCTAGTTTATTATTATTTTTATATTTCTACCTACTTACTGAGTTGCTCGGATTCATGCCTTCTTATGTTCAATTTTTAGCTAATAGGTCAGGTAAAGAATCCCAACTGAGAATTGGGACAGATGAGTTAGATTAGAAGACATTTTGATGATATGGTAAAGTAATAGGATTGGAATTCCATTGAAATTTGTAATTTATTATTTAATTATGAGATTATATAATTATATCAAATTGTAAATAATGTATGGCATGTCACAATAAATCATTTAAGTTTGAGATAGTATGTGGATTTGTATTAATCGAGTGTAATTTATTGCCATCATGATCTGGTTCTGATCTTGGGTGGAGCTATGAGTATGGGTGTGAGTGTGTAGATATAATTGATGTCATTTGATTATAGAAATATAAATTTTATTTGATTTTATGCATGTATACTAGGTATAACTGCATATATTTTAGGGCAAACTCTACTAGATTTTAGGCAGGATATTTCCCTTAGAATTAGGAAA
>JAYJMB010005909.1:0-11516 GCA_036873735.1 Pouteria campechiana
GAGATTTTTGAGAAATCTTTAATAAATCTCCTATAGAATCCTGCATGGCCCAAGAAACTATGAATTCCCTTTATATTGGATGGGGGAGGACTTACTTAATGGCTGCAATCTTTGGTCTGTCCACTTTCATACCACGAGCGGAAATCTTGTGGCCTAGTACAATGCCTTCCCTAACCATAAAGTGACACTTTTTCCAATTAATAACTAGGTTAGTTTCCTCACATCTTTGCAAAATGAGAGACAGGTTATGCAAGCAAAGATCAAATGTGGAGCCAAAAACCAAAAAGTCATCCATGAACACTTCCATAGTGTTCTTCACCATGCTATGAAATGTTGCCATCATGCATTGCTGGAAAGTAGTGGGAGCATTACACAAACCAAAGGGCATCCTCCTAGATGAAAATGTACCATATGGATAGGTAAAAGTCAATTTCTGTTGGCCCTCTATGGCTATCACAATGTAATTATAGCCTGAGTACCCATCCAAAAAGCAATAATAATCATATTCGGCCAAACGATCTAACATTTGGTCTATGAAATGTATAGGAAAATAGTCTTTTTGGGTGGCTTTGTTTAATTTTCTATAATTAATACATACTCGCTACCCAGTGATAGTTCTAGTAGGTAATAGCTCACTGTTCTCATTCTGAATCATTGTCATTCCACCTTTCTTTGGTACACATTGCACAGGACTCACCCATTCCACCTTCATTACTAAGTTGAGTCTTCTTTGATTCTCTCTGGAGGGTTTATAAGAATTTTCCATCAAAATCTTATGCATGCATATGGTAGTGCTTATACCTTTGATGTCCTCAATCAACCATGCAATAGTAGATTTGTGATCCCTTAGCACCAACAACAGTTTCTCTTATTCCAAACCTATTAGAGAAGAAGAAATAATCACTAAAAATGATGAATCATTGCCTAGATATGCATACCTAAGGTGTTCTGGCAGTTGTTTCAATTCTAGTGCAGCTTTCACTTCTTTCAAGGCTAGTTCTTCTTCAAAAACTCCTACTTCATTGCTTACTTTCTCTTGTAACCCTATCTCTAAAGCCAACACTTATTTTCTAACCTCTTCTGAACTTGTCATGGTCAGACTAATAGAGTTTGCAATGCAATTTTCCAATGTATTAGTTATGCTTTCATCATGAAAGATAGCAGTTACACATTCATTTATAATCTTTATTCTGTTATAAGTGTTCTTTTCAATTGGGTAATTCATGGCATGGTAAATATTGAACTTTACCTCTTCTTCATTGATTCTCAAAGTTAGATCACCTTGTTGAACATCGATTAGAGCCCTTCCCATTCCAAGAAATGGCCTTCCCAGAATAAGAGGTGCTTCATGATCCTCTTTGATGTCCAACACCAAAAAATTAGTAGGGAAAATGAATTTATCTAGCTTCACTAATACATCTTCTATGATCCCCCAAGGATGAGTTAAAGACCTCAAGTTTTATAGTTTAGTGATGAGTGAGTGTTGTATCCACAGGGATTGTGTATTTCAACCTTTCACTAGCTATCATTATAGATAATTCTAACTTTATTTGGATAACCGAAGACAAATAATTCGTAACTAACAACTAAATAGAATAACTTTGATTAGAGTAAATCAACATATGGTGATCCTAGAGCATTAATTTCATTTGCGTTTCATTTATGGTAATTTCAATTCAATTCTGATTTAGCAACACATAAGTTTATAAATCAAGAATCCCAATACCTTTAACCCCCTATCCCAAGTGATAGGTTAAATATCTATTCTCAAAATCCTGATTTCGATATCCCTATAAAAATCTAAATAATAAGAATGCATTAATATCTATGGTTCTCTACTGAAGATTTCATATAATATAGAAGCTCTCTCAAGTCATTTATAGTTTATGTTGTGATATTTAGATCCTATTTAGAGTTACCTCTTCTGTGTCTCAAACCCTTATTAGACAATTATTCAATGGATGGCCAATCAATTGAAAGCATTACACACCAAACATCACAAATAAACTTAATTGCATTGCCAAACAAGAAAGTCATTGATTACACCATGTAGTCCACATAAAATCCATCTCTCCTCTAGAAAAACAGAGATTAGCTACTCATGATATAAAACAAATCAAGCAAGTAAGATTCAAACATCATCATAGTTCCAATTCCAAGATAAAAACCACAAAAAAATATGGAAGGAAAATAATTGAAACCTAAATAAACCAATGTCTTCCCTCTCTTTCAGCTTATTCTTCACTCCTTAGTAATGATCTCGGACCTCTTGATCTCCAAGTTAATATTCTCTCCTTCAAATCTTCTTCAAAAACTCTCTAAAACTCCCAAGAACCTTCATCCTAAAGTGCTCTCCAAAACCCTAATAAAAAGCTATAGGGAAACTATCTAACTTCTATTTAAAAACCAACCAAAAATAATAAATTATGCAATATTTTTGTAACCTAGCCATCTCCAGCACTAGAATGGGTACCGGCAGCGCCACCTTGCTGGACATGAATTGGTACGTTGATGAATGGGCACCAATGGCTCCAGAATGCTATCCGCTTGAGATGTCTTCACTATTTTGATCATATCTTCTTCATTTGTATCAGAATTGGATGATTCTTGTTGCATTGGACAGCTGACTTGAAGATCTTCAACTATCATTTTAACCACTCTTGCTTAATCCATCTCAATCAATGCCAAAAATAGCATCAAAGTAAACCTATTTACATTCAACTTCTTTTCAACATGGTTTGTTGACTGGAAAACCAAATAACTCTATTAAATGTCATATTTCATCAAATGTAGTTACAAATTAATAAAATATGTCAAATAAGATTCCAAAATATATGAATTTGGGTATTAAAACATGGTATATTAGAGACTCATCAACAATTCAGAATAAAGGTATGGGATTTGTTAAAACAAGTTGATAAACATGTGTTTTCTATTGTTTTAGTGAGTAATTGATTAAATCATGTTGATTGAATGAACCTAGGTAATTAGGGTTTCTGCTAAAAATTTTAATGATGAATTTTGGATGTAATTAGTAGTAATAATGCAGGATTAATTTTTAATTAAGCTAAGACATAGATTAGCTGTAATAGAAATGAATTAAATAGTTGAAAACTTGAATTCAATGGAAAAAACCCTGCTGCTACTAACTATTTGGAATAGAAATTCATGTGATTTGGGCTAGGTAATTAAGCCTAATTATAGGTGGTTAGTCAAGGCTTACTCAAGTTCCTAATATGCCAGTTAGTAGGCTCAAACATATTACAAATTGATGGTAATCAAAGTAGGCAGCAAGGTACTAAATAGAGTATATACATTGTACTAAAATGCCTTATTAAATAGCCATCTTGAGCTTGATTAAAACCATATAAAATGAATTTATGTTGTAAATATAAAAATATAGGGTTGTAGTCAACATTTTTTACTAAAGCAAACTTTTGTGGAAAAATTCCAACATTAACAGGTCCAAAAAAATCTAGTAAGAAAATATCCTGAAATTCTCTGCTGCCAGTGTATCCATCTTAAATTGCATTTGATGCTGATGGCACTCCAATTTTAACACATCAATTGATTGATTTAAACATTATTACATATAATATTTGTATATATTGAAATTATCTTTCCTATGACATATGAACCATTAAATTTTGAGTTTATATGAGAGAGTTATAGCTAAAATAGTATAATAGTCTCCAAATCAATAGGCATTACCTTGTGGGGCCGTTGAATCCAATTATGAGTTGAATTAGTAAATGTGGTCAATATGAAAGTTGAATAAATTAAATTATCTATAAAATGACATAAGAATCACTTAATTTGGAGTTCATATGAGGGAGTTATTCCTAAATTACTAAAACTATTCTTAAAAAATAGGTAACTACAAAAGGTGTCATTTATGGGGCCTAACAACCCATTATAGAGGCTAAATTGGAAACATTGTTCAACATAAAAGTGGTAGGAATTGAATTTATCTAAAAAATGAAATAAAAATATTAAGTTTGGAATTAATATGAGAAAGTTATGCATAATTAACTATAACTGTCTAGTGATGCAAAAATAGAAATATTTAAAATGCAATGGGATGTATTTGGCTGAAAAATCTAATCATTATGCTTCATTATATTATTAAGAAGTGATCATATATATATATATATATGCAAATGAGGTATGAGATTCATGTGATATGTATATGATTTTCTAACATGGGGGTAACAAATCGAGTTTGAAAAGATGTGGAGTATGGAGTAGACTATCATGAGGTAAGTAGGTTGTGCTTATTTAACTATGTGATTGTTTGGGGATAATGGTTATCCCACACTTGCTTGGTTTATAATGATTTGTGAGGATAGTAGTTATCCCATGGTTGATTGTTATGATATGCAACTATTTAAATGTATGGAATAATGGTTGTATTAATTTGAATGGATGAGAATGTTGGACTTACATAAAATTGAGCTTGATATGCATATGTGTGTATGTAATATGGTAATAGGTATCCCTTGAGATGTATGATTGTTTTAATTTAGGGGATTAGTGGAAATCTCATTATGCATGTAAATGCATGATTTGGTAGGGATAAGTAATATCCCCTGTATTTTCTTTATGTAAAATGTATTCTTGAATAAATGTGTAGGATTGTGGATATCCTAGTATCCGTATTTAGAATGTGAATATACGTGTGAATGGGGATTTGGGAAGATCCCAAAATGGATGGTTTGGTTGGTTTATTTTGTGATGTGAATACACATTTATTGATTATGTACTACCACAGTCTACTTACAAAGTCTGTGAAGACTTACCCTTGTTTTATTTTTAGCTGACAAGCATAGTCAGGTGAAGCTGATTCTAGTAAGAGAGTACAAGAAGTTGTTTTATATTTTTACTAATGTATCAGGATTGGAATCCCTTATGATATATATGTATATTGAGATTGAATGTTATATTTGTTGGGATTATTGTATGATTTTGATAATAACAAAACTTGTCTTAAGACTTTATTTATGCTAATGATGCTTCTAGTATAGAAAGCTTGAAATGTAGAAAGATATGCTTAAAATATGCGTGTTCTATTAGAATATCATCTATCAAAGCATATAAATCTTGATATAAGTCTAGAAGGGAAATCATATTGATCCATATTGCTTTCAACCTTGTTTATCATGCCGTAGATCAAATGTTAAAAGTGCTTTAAAAAGATATCTTCTTGAATTAAGAACAATGAGTGCTTGAATGAGCTTATAGATAAAAAAATATGATTTAAAGTACATATCCATGCTTTACAATTTATGTAAATTTCATATGGATTTACAATGGAAAATATAATAAAAATATAATATATGATTTATTCATGTTCTATAACTTGTGAAAATCATGTGAGGATAAACATATTTTGATAAGTGTACTTCATAGAATATATTCTTTACATGAAAAAGAAATTATGCTAAAGTGATTTATATATACTCTAACTTATGTGTATTATATGTGGATAAATATATTTTGATTTATAATAAAAAATATCAAGTTAATAATGTGGCAAAAGTGCAAAGATTTCCAAGTGCAAGTTCGCTATTACAGTACTTTTGCTATAGTAATTTTGTTGTAGTAAAATGCTATATTACTACTATAGTATCAGACAAAGTGGAAGTGGAAGACAAAGTGGATTATCTAAGATGAAGTAAATTGCTAAAGTGGAAGATGAAGTGGACTGTCTAAAGTGAAAGATGAAGTAAAGCTTTAGACAAATTAGCAGATAAAGTAATAGATGAAGTTTGAATTAGAAGATAAAGTCAACAGACAAATCACAATAGATTATTGATACAGCAATGATGCTATTGTACAATAGACAAAGCTTTAGGCAATCAACAGACAAAGTAACAAACAAAGTGGTGCAGTGCTACAATAATCTGCTATAGTAACATTGCTATGCTAATGCTTCTATAGTACTAACTGAAAATATTCATCTGATGCTTCAGATAACTAATAGATGAAGTACTACTATAGTGATTCACTACAATAACCTACTATAATATCGATGAACAAAGCTAGCTAATTTGTCTGCTACTTACTTCAGACGAAGCGGTGCTATAATGATTCAGTATAGTGACTTGTGACAGTAATGCTGTTATAGTAATTTGCTACAATGAAAATTTGTTGTTTTCAACTATCAAAAATTCAACACTTTGCAGTAGCTAGATTTTGCAATAACATTCTTCCAAGCAATCTATAACCTTTTTGGATCGTAAAAACAGACAATCCATTGAAGGAGAATGAAATGTTTGAAGGTTCTAAGTGCTAAACAAGAATCAAATATTAAGAACCCATTCAAAGTTCCAAGTGCAGGACTATAGATATTCACTCTAACCATCTGCCACATTTTAGAAAGTTTAAGTTACAAAGATTTTGAAATATGCTCAAAGATGTCTATCTCATACTCTATTCAAAATCTCATCCTATCCAAAGATGCAATGAAAAGGCAACAGATGGAAGAAGAAGTTCAGAGAGAAAAACACATTTGTTTGACAATAAAGAAGCACAACTTTGTCTGGAATCAACTATGGATAAAGTAGGAGATGAAGAGAGTCTGTCCAGTTGGAAAGAGACTTTGTCTAATACTTACTTTAGACACATGCAATAAAGCACTGATCAAAGTGGAGGAGATAAATCTGTTAGAATTGATTGTCTTCTTTCCAAAACCTTGAATCAAGTCAGAACTGTAGCATCTCCTTATTCTTCAGTTGCCTGAACCAGCTATTCCCCTTCTTCTATGTTAAGGTCAACACTACAGAGCAGCTCTAAGTATATGGGAATTAATTAGAAGATGACATTTTCAAATGGGAGATTATCAGAAGGGTCTTCTACATTTATTTCCTGCTCATCTACTTTCGTCTTTGCATTCAATGAAGATCATCTTCCTCCAATGGTCAAGTTTTCAAGAGCGCTATTTAATGAGAAGAGATAAGATGATTCAAAGGTGATAAAGGAATACTTTTCAAATGAGCTTAACCTTATGCAAATTCTTCCACCCATAGCTAAGAGCTTAAACCTTCAGTTATCTTTTATTAAGCTTAAACCTTCTCATCCTTATGGTCATTATCTTTACATTATAGGAAGATCTTGTATTACATAGAGCTGAGAGAGAGAGAGAGAGAGATCATATCTTCCCCTGTGCTTCATTACAACACTTTGTAAAGTATTAGTTTTCTTGTAAACTTAAAACCAAAGAGTTGTTGGTGAGCTCTAGAAAACCAACAAGTTTACTGGTGATCTTTGAAACCAGTGAGTTTCTTGGTGAGCTTGTAAAACCATATGAGTGTTGAGAACACTTGCTTATGCCCCCTGGAGCTGAAATCTAGAAGAAATGTCAAGGACACTTATATATTCCATTGTACAGGGTATAGTGGAACCCAAGGCGTAATGAGTGTGCATTCTTGGAAGAGTGGATGTAGGGACGGGGTTCCCAAACCACTAAAAAATTTATGTTATCTCTGTATGTGTGTACTTGCTTGTTTTATCTTTCATACACCTTATTTTTTTCATTATTTATCTTATAATGCACCACATAAAAGCATAAAAAGAGGGAAATGGTCTAACCGAGGTTAAGCAATGAATTTTTATATACCCAATTCACCCCTCCCCTTTTGGGTTAAGCCATACTTGGGGAACCAACAATATTATTTTTGAGATTTCTTATGCTATTGTATTTGTGTATTAAAGATTAATTTATGGGCATGTCATTGTATATTCATGTATGTGGATAGATATTTTATAATGGAAGAGTGGAAAGATATATGTGTTGCTATCATGATATAGTCGCAATTCTGGGATGAGCCTATTGAGTTAGGGGTATTGTGAAGGTGAATTATGAAGTGTTTATTTCTTATTTATGAATTTTAATTGAGCAAATGTATTATCACAAATGTTGAATGTTTGTACCCTAGGTGGACAACCTCATTTCTAGGGGAGACTCTGTTCGATTTTCTGTAGAAATTAGGTAAATTAGAAAATTGTATCAGATAAACCCCACCCTAGAAGTGGAAAAGTTTTTGTGTAATTATATTCGATTTATGGTGTAAAATGAAGTAAAACCTCGGGTGGGCGGGGCATTACATTAGTTTGTTCACAAATTATTTCCAATGTATCCCAAATATCTTTAGTAGAATTACATGTAAAATTTTATCAAACTCTGAAGGATATAGTGCATAAGAAAGACAATGTTTTACCTTGGCATCTTTTTCTATAGTTTGTATGTTTTCTAGGGTGTATCTTTGCTATTGAGGACTACCTTACCATTTTCAATGATAAGCCACAACTGGTAATATGTGGCCATTATGAAATTTTCTAGTTTTACCTTCCAAAAGCCATAATTAGTACCATCAAAGTATGGAGGTTTGGAAATGTATTGTCCCTTTGCAGGTATGTTGTGAAACATGTTCGCCATTGGGATCTCTACAAATAGTTAAGATATTTGGTAATCATGACTAATTGTTGAAACCTGCTTTGATACCAATTGTTGGTCCCATTCTAATGGTAGCTCAAGAGGAGGGGTGAATTGAACCTTTGAAATTTTCTGCCTAAATTAAAATAAATTACTATAAATAAATCAATCAGATCATGCACTAGGGTTCCACTAAAAACTGTTGGTTTTCCCAAGCTCACCAACAAACTCCTACAATAGTTAGTTTCCAAGCTCAACAATAAACTTGTTAGTTTCTAAGCTCACCAACAAACTTGTACAGTTAGCAAGTCTCACTACTTGCTAAACCAAACAAATAAAAGAAAACTTGTATAAGAATATGCCTCTTAGCTAGGCTAATTTCTACAACAAATAGATGCCAAATCACTAAAAGAGTAAAGTAGTTATACTCTTGAAATCAAAATCTAGGGGATCTTTGATGATGGAACTTTAAACACAGATCTACATTCAGCACGTTGGAGTTGTGATAAGTGAATTTTATTCACTTATATCAAGTATTGTCTAAGCTTATTATTCATTAAATCTTGATAATCTCATATGACGTTTATGTTGGTTTTTGTGTGTTTATAGGATATTAGAAAGTGAAGAAATGTGGAGCTAAATATGGAGAGAAAAGGCTAAAAAAATTCCAAGATGGAGAATTGAAAGTAATAGCTAAACACAAGGCATAAGTTGGAAATCTAGCCACCAGCATATGGTGCCACAGCGCCAAAAAATGGAGTCGTAGTGCCAATTCAGGAGGTCAAGTGCATCCGGTGGGCAGTAGAAAGTGGAGCTACGATGCTAGTGCATTGCGGAAAGCCATCTTATTTTTAATAGTCTTCTATTTTTTATGTTGCTCAAAGACTAAATTACAGAGACACATGGACACATAAGAGAATCCTAATTGGGGCTTATTTAAAGGGGGAAAAAACATAAGAGAAGGACTTTTTGGCAAGGGTGATGGCTGTGGATAGATGAGAAGGAGATAGAGGCAAGCTGGAGATAGTGCTTTTTATGTTCTTTCTAATTCTTTTTCCTTTTCTTTTCTTTTAGAATCATTATTAAGATGATGTTTATGACTTCTTTTGATATTATTATGAGCTAAACACTCTATTCCAGGGGCAAGATGTAGCCGAATTATGAATGTTTGGTTTTATCCTTTTTAATTTAATTAATTATTTATTCATTATCTATGTTGAGTGTTTAATCTAATCTTAATGCTTGTGAAAGTGTGCCGACCATTTTTACATGATTTGTGATTCAATTTGAGGCTTAAAATTGATAATCGAATTAGATTATGATTAAAAACCATAAGATTGTTATGATGATAGACATATCCATAAGGCTTATGTAACATTATGAATTTCTTGATCTTAATGCATCTTGGTTAGTTTAGAATTTTTATAGAGATGTAAGAAATTTGCTAACTTAGATAGATTAATATGACTTGAGAAAGAATAATAATTATAGAAAAGAAATTCTTTATCAACATAGGAATAAGCATTGATTGATTAAATTGGATAGAAATTAATCAGGATTAATTCCATGAAATAACAAATGCCTAGATGTCCTAACCACTAGTTTCCCATATGTTTTGCTTCTATGTCCTTGTTAAAAATTCAATTCATTTAGATCTCTTTTCTTTTCCATCTTCTTTCATCATATTTAGTTTCTTCAAAGAAAAATCTAAGTTAAGAGTTCTTTGGTAGTTGATAAACTTAGTCCCTGTGGGAATGATCTCTTACTTCTACTTTATTGCTTGTTAATGACAAATCCACTTGTGTTGGTAAATCTGCAACAAGTTGATGTCTTGGAAGAAAACTTGAATGGATGTAAATGTTCTCTTCTTATTTGATTGACTTGAATTACTCATTTCTAACCTTGAATAGTTTTTTAATTCTCCTTTTATACTTGATTTTAAAATTTGCCCATTGGAGAAGATGGCGTTCATTAAATATGAGTGAATTGATAAGATTTTCTGCCCGTTTGAAATAATCTTGTAGGCTCTTCAGACTGAAGGCATGCTCGTAGAAAGCAAGTTTATTTGGAGTTAAGATTTTGGACTGACTTGAATTGCTTAGCTTGCAACAAGGTTATTTCAATTGTGTCCGGAAGTGAAACACTGAGTTTGAATATAAGTTGCTAAGTCCATAGTTACATTTCAAACTTAAAAGTGGCATAGATTGCTCTTGATTGCACAACTGAACTTAGGCTTAGTATAAAGATGAGTTGGCAAAATACAGAGTTAAATTTTAGAGTGACTGACTCTAGCAATGATAGTTTTCATAGCTTGGTTCTGTGTCTAGATTTGTTTCTTGTAAAGTCTGAGTCATTTCTTAAGTCTAGAATTGGTAATGTAATGTCTGAATTTGCTTCTTCTATGTTCAAGCTTGGTTCTTCTATGTTCGAACTTGGTTCTATGTTCGAATTTGTCCCACAATGTTTGGAAACAAACTGCTATGTCCAAAATGGCATGAATCCTATCCAAAGAGTTGTCCTAAGTACTTCTTCTGTCAAAGTTAGGCATTAGTCTGATTAGCTTCGGCAGCATCCCAAAATGCATTTGAAGTATCTTTTGAGCTTGATTGATGCTATATATGTCCTTCAACTGAGAATTTGGCCTTGAATACTTGGTCATTGTGTCTGAAACTTTTTAGAGGTCCGATCATGTGTCTTTAATTGATGCTCTTCAAACTTACTGAATTTCTTCTTGTATTAGCTTTGCTCTTCATAAACTCAATTGTGTTATGCTTCATCCTAAAAGTTCTTTTCAAAGTTTCAATGTGATTCTTTTTCTTTTAAGCATTTACATCTTCTACCTTTATGGATATAATACTGTGGATCTTTAGCTATGATATAATCTACATTTGTGTTGTCTAGTTGATTGAAGTTATTTCCCTGAAAGTGTTTTATTCCTATCATTGCAATACTAGGAAACATAACTATCAGTATCTTAATCATTCACTCATATACTTTTGCTCATCATTGTAACACCTGAGGGTGTTAAGTTTGAGTAATTACATGTTTAATCACACTATAGTGTTATTGAGTGTTAAAAATG
>JAYJMB010005911.1:0-11513 GCA_036873735.1 Pouteria campechiana
CTTAGGAAAGATGAGCAGGGATTGCTGCCTCTGTTGGCTGAGGATGTCTTTTTGTTCCCTGCTTGTGCTGCCCGAACCAGAAGTTTCGTCAAGCTGTAAAATTTGCTTTGCCATTTCCAATTTACGCTACAACAATATGTAAATCCATGATATGCAAAAGTGCATGACAATGCAAAATGCTCCCATGGCCATAATGCACATTTTCTCATATTTTAGGCTCACATGTAGCCTTAGTATCTACTCATCCTCAAAGTCAAGACTCATATCAAGGCATCCCTAACCCTATACATTCATCCTTATCATATCATTATCAAGACCAATTCTTTCTTAAGATCATCAGCAAATCATTTTCAACCCTCCCTATACCCCCAGCTATGAAGCTTGCTAGGATCATGATAGTCTCTCACTACCAGCCGTGGCATCATGCTCTCATTGCTCCACAAGGATCATAAGTTCACCAACCACATCTACTGAGGAGATCAAGTGTATCACATCCACCAATCGCAAACCATCACTATTTGAAATTACATAACATGTCACCTAGACATATCCACACCTCAATAGTGTTACATCATACCCACACCCCATCAGTGTCATACCATAATCACGCCATCTAGGTGTCATAGCCATGCCATCCAGGCATCCACACCACATAAGTACCATATCATAACCATGCTCCCCAAGCACAATCATACTATACGTATGTCATTTACCATGCCTCTCAAGCATGACCATATCATCTCAGAGTCACAAGTCACCAAATCACATTCACACTACACTATTATCAAGACACCATTATATTTCTTGCAAACCCATCAAGACACCATTATTATCAAAATCATTTCAGATAAACAAATAACTAAATGTAAATTTCAAGCAAATACATGGTGGTATATAATTTTGCATTTCAAAGCATAATGCAATCTCATAAATAACATCCAAAATACAATGCCCATATGCATAATCATGGGATACTCACTATCCCCATCACTCCACACATTCACATGTGTAACAGAAAGCAAAATCATGAGATACCCATTATCCCCATCAATCCACACATTCACACCTATATAACAGAAAGAAGAATCATGGCATAGTCACCATCCCTATCAATCAATGCATTTACACATGTGTAACCAAAAGAAGAAGCATGGGATATTTGCTATCCCTATTAATCCACACTTCATACATATGTCACAAAAAGAAGAACCATGTGATACTCACTATCCCCATCAATCCATAAATTCAAATATATGTAATGAAAAGAAGCCTACTTACCTTAATGGAGAATAATTTCACAAATCCTCAAGTTACATAACTTCAATTCCATCAATGCTCAAATGGCCCTACACATATTACATATACCAAAATTCAATTTACGTATGTTCTTTGAGTCCTTTCTATTGGTCCCAAAGGTTAGGCAAATAACCAAGAGTGGAGGGGAGAATTGGATAAATAAAACTTTTGCTAAACCCCTTAAAGAGTTTCTTAAATCTAACCCCTTTACTAAGCTTGATGTTGATGATGAATGAGATTAAACAACTTAGTTTTGATGATGAATAAGCAAATGAGTAAAGAATTATGGTACTAATAGATTACTGTCCAAGTGATGCAACATTAAATATCAAAATGGAATAAGGATAGTAACTGCTAGCAATAAAAAGTGTTAATTATAAAATTATTACATTAACCTTCAAAGGAAGATATTCAAAAGGAACGCTCAAATAAAAGGTCATTCAAAATCACTAAGAAGTAAATCAGAATTTGTTTAGAGATTTGGCATGAAATTAAGAAGTTAAGAAGAAATCAAGAATCAAATAAAAAGTTAATCAAAAGTTACTCAGAAGTACTTTAGAATGACATCAGAAACAAAATATGAAACTCCAAAGCACTTAAAAGTTACCAGACGTAACTTAGAACCATGCCAGAAGCAGATCATAATTTCCTCAGAATCAAGACATGACATTATTCCAAATCAGAGGATGGACAAAAGTTTCATCAGAATTACAGAAGCACATCAAAAGTAAAAACCAAAAAATTTCTGCACTTAGATATTCTTTAGAAGAACAAACAAAAGCAATACTAATGCGTACAAATTAATCCAGAAGTAAAATCTCAAATCAGAACCTTCTTAGAAGATCTTCAGAAATAAGACAGAAAAACATTAGAAGCAATATCTATTAAATATACTATCTAGCTTGATTTTGATGATGAACATTCTTAACCAAGTATGTTTTGATGATAAGCAAAGACATGAGTGAAACATTAAGGTACTAAACTCTCAAGTATGTTGTAGGAATATTAACTCATAATCAACTTGAGAATAACCTTCATAATGATAAAAGGAAGAAATAAAGTAAATGCTCTTTAAAAATAAGTATATAAATTTCATATATGCTTAAAACAAGAAAATAAAAATATTAAAGCCTTGAAGACATGCTTTGGAGTCAATAGAAACATCTTCGGAGTCATCTCAACGTGTTTTAGAGTAAACAGACAATACATCAAAATTGTCACAGCGAACTTCAGAGTAAACAGACAAAGCTTCGGAGTCATCATGATATGATTTAGAGATAACCAAAATAAGCATTGGAGTCTTCATAGCATGCTTTGGAGCTAATTAAAAAGCTTTAGAGTATTTACAACATGTTTTAGAGTCGTCACAAGCACACTTCAAAGTCAGCAGGAAAGCTTCAGATTCATCATAGCAAGCTTTAGAATTGTTATAATATGCTTTAGAGTCATCATGAAAGCTTCAGAATTATCATAGTAAACTTCAGAATCAACAAGAGATATTTTGGAGTTTATCAAGCAAGCTTCGGAGTTATGAATATGTACTTCAGAGTTAATCAGTCACATTTCGGAGTAATTCAAACATGCTTCGTAATTTATCAGACCTACTTTGGTGTCCTCAAAACCTTACTTTTGAATTAGCAAGCAAGCTTCAGAGTCATCAAACAATACTTTGGAATTCCTTTTCTAAAGCATTAAAAGTTCAGAAAATCCAAACTCCCCTCTACAAAGGTCTGTCGCAATGAAAAATGGCTTACTATCATTTTGGAAAATCTGAAGTAAACTAATCAGATCATCCGAAATCATTCAAGACATCATCTGTTCACTCATCTCTTCGAAGTAACTGAAGAAGTAACTTCAGGCCACTTGATAAGAATTTGAACATTAAGAAAAGTCAACGACAAAGTTATAGACCGATACCAATTGCTGCAAAGTCAGACATTAGACAATGTGTAAGGTGAAGAAAAATATTTTTGAACATTTGAAAGCCTATTAACGATAGCAATGGAAAAATCTCTCTTAGCCTGTAAAAGAGGGATTTAGATGCAAAAGAAGATACTACTGATCATATTGAATATACGAGAAAACACAAGAAGAAAAAGCTTTTGAACATTCAAAATCTTCCTTCAAAGTTCAACTCCAATGGCTACAAAAGAAAAAGCTTTTGAACATTCAAAATCTTCCTTCAAAGTTCAACTCCAATGGCTACAACTCTGTCAGAGCCCTAAAAATCTGAATTGCTTCTCAATTAAGGAGTTTGAATCTTTTACTCTTATTACATATTCATTTACTTAAAGTTCTGAATTTATGTATAAGTCTGCCTAAGTAAGTGACATTAATTTGTACACTTTGTTTTAGTATTTAGTAATACAAGCAGAGTTCTTAGTGTTTACGTATTGAGATAAGCAAGTAGGAAACTTGCTAAAAGGATACAAGTTCATTGGTAAGCCTTGAAAACTAACAAGTTGTAAAAAGTTTCTGGTTAGCTTGGAAAATTAGTAAATTAGTTAGAAAACCTAAGTGTATTTGATCAAGTTGATCATGGTATTAATGGAACCTAATATTAGTGGAGGAGATTGACTCAGAGAAGTGGGAACCCAAGAAGGGCCAAACCACTTAAAACTCTTGTGCTGTATGTTGTGCAATTTATTCTATTTATTCATTTTGCACTTGGATCATTTGATTTGGCCAAAAGATTTTAAAAGCTCAATTCACCCCCCTCTTGAGCTATCATTGTGTAAGGGACCAATAAGTGGTATCAAAGCAGGCTTCACTAGTTAAATTTTCATTACCAGTATATTAACTTATGAAGAGATTCAAATGGCAAGTATGGTCCACAATACATCTGCTGAAGGACAATCTACTTCCAAACCTCCTTTATTTGATACAATAAATTATGGGTATTGAAAAATGAGAATGCAAAATTTCTTGACTACCATAGGTTACCAATTGTGGCTTGTAGTGAAAAATGGAAAGAATGTCACTAACGCTGAAGATAAATACACTCTAGAAGATATAAAAGCAGTAGAAGAACTGCCTCTACTGTGCATTAACTTCTTCTGAGTTTGAAAAGATTTCTGTATGTGATTTAGCTAAGGAAATCTGGGATAAACTTAAGGTAGCACATGAAGGTAGAAATTAGGTAAAAGAAACTAAAATAAATCTTCTAGTGCAGGAATATGAAGCCTTCTCTATGAAGGAATCAAAAAATATTTCTGAAATGTTTGGATGATTTAAAAAAATCACCAATAGTTTAAAGAACTTACAAGAAAAATACAAAGAGACCAAGCTAGTAAAGAAAATCTTGAGATCTCTGCCTAGACACTGGATCCCCAAAGTAATTGCCATACAAGAAGCAAAAGATCTAACAAAGGTGACAGTAGAAGAACTTATGGGATCACTCATGACCCATGGGGTCTTGATGAAACAAAAAGCTTCAGATGAAGTCAAAGGCAAGAAAACAATAGCTTTACAAGTAGAATCAGAAAATGAAGAATCTTCAGAAGAAGCCTCAACTAGTGAATATGATGAGGATATGACGATGATAATGAGAAGATTTAGAAACATGCTCAAGAAGAAAAGATTTGGAAATAATTCCAAGAACTTCAAAAGCAAAGATAAGAAAAAGGAAGTTCCAATATGTTACAATTGCAGCAAGCCTAGGCATATGAAGTTTGACTACCCAGAACTAGATAAAAAGCAAGGAGACAAGAAGAAAAGGTATAACTCTTACTTTGAAAAAAAGAATATTTCTAATAGTGGGAAATTTGGAAAGAAAAAGAAAGCTATGGCTGCATGGGAAATGCTGAAAAACATAATACATGAAAGCTCCAGTGAAGAAGAAGAAGAAAATGAAGCTCAATTTAGCTCTAAAGAAAAGGATCAAGAAGATCATCATATATGAATAAGCTTTATGGTCATCTATAATGATGAAATAAACTCGAAACCTGAAATCTTTGATATTGAAGAATTATTAGAAGAACTGTATTCAAATTTCAAAACATTAAAAGTTAAACACAAGGAAACTAAAAGAGAACTTAAAAGAACAATTATGAATGCTCCTAATTAAAATAAGAAAATACATTGTTCAAAATTGTTTAGAATATAAATATAGAACTTGAACAAATTAAAGCAGAAAATTATGCTCTTAGAAGAACCTTAACCACTACCTTATTTAAACTTAAAAGAAAGAAAGATATAGGAAACCAAAGAAAGAAAAATCATAAAAGAAAACTAGAACCCAAATAGAATATGATTTGGATTCCTAAAATAGTTGCTAAAGTTGTAAATGAAACTATATATCCAAAAAATAGATTAGCAGTATCTAAAAAATAATTGGTGCCAAAATATTCTACTGTTAACCCACGTGGACCCATTCCTAAATGGATACCAAAAGTTTTAGCTTAATTTTATTATTACAAGTGTGTTTGAGAGCCACAGAGAATAGGAAGTGGTACATTGATAGTGGTTGCTCAAGACACAAGACAAGAGAAAGGAAACCATTCATAGAACTAGCTAAAAATGGAGGAATAGTTACCTTTGGGGATAATGAAAAAGGAAAAGTGGTTAGAATTAGTAAAATTGGCCAACCTCCCTCTATTATAATTTCAAATGTTTTACTAGTAGAATGATTAAAATACAATCTTTTGAGTGTAAGCTAATTTTGTGATAATGGTTACAAAGTTGTGTTTAAATATCATACTTATTCAACATTAGATAGTTCAAATTTAGTTATAGTACTTGGAAAGAGATATGGAAATATATATTTGGTGGATTTATAGGATATCCAACTCAAATGTCTTGTTGAAAATGACAATGAACCCATGCTGTGATATAGAAGTCTATGACATGCTAATTTCAATAATAAAGATCTAGTTGTTGGCTCATCAAAACTCAAATTTGACAATAAGTTATATGATGCTTGCATAAAAGGTAATAAGTAAAAGAATCATTCAAATCAAACAAAGAAGTATACACAACCAAACCCTTTCAGTTGCTACATATGGATTTAGTTGGACCAACATGAACAAGAAGCCTTGGAGGGAAATATTGCACATATGTCATTCTAGATGACTTTAGTAGATTTACCTGGGTAATATTTATAACATCCAATGATGAAGCTTTTTCATTTTTTGAGGTATTTTCCAAACGTGCATAGAATGAACAAAGCTTTGATATAGTTTTCATAAGGAGTGATTATGGTGGCGAGTTTGAAAATCAAAGATTCACTGATTTTTGTGAAAATAATAGAATTCCTCATACTTTCTCTGCACCAAGAACACCCCAACAAAATGGAGTAGCTAAAAGGAAAAACAAATCTTTACAAGAGATGATAAGGACAATGTTGAGTAAATACATCCACCCATAGTATTTTTGGGTTGAAGCAATGAACATAGTGTGTTATATTATTAATAGAATCTTTGCTAGATTCATACTCAATAAAACTCCATTTGAATTATACTATGATAAGAAGCCAAATATTTCATATTTTCATACTTTTTATTGTAAGTGCCTTATTGTTAACAATGAAAAAGAAAACCCTAGTAAATTTGAAAAGAAATCTGATGAAGGCATTTTTCTTAGTTATTCCATTGTTAGTAAAGCATTTGGAGTCTAAAATTTGAAAAATAAGACTGTAGAGGAATTTATTCATGTAAAGTTTGATGAAAGTACTAATTCCTCTAGGAGGATAAGTGATTTTGATGATGAGATAGGTGAACTAATAACTTTAGTTGAGAAAATGAAAATACAAGACAAACAAGGAGAACTTTTCTAATCAAAAACACAAATGGATGAAGAAGAAACAGACGATAGACCATCCATCAGTGAGGTAAAAAATGAAGGTAATAATGGTTTTCTCAAAGATTAGAGATTAATGCATGATCACCCTGAAAGTCAAATAATTGGTGATGTATATGACAAAGTCAGAACTAGATTTCTTATCACCAAATATGTAGCAATTTTGCTTTTATTTCTCAATTAGAATCAACTTGCATAGAACAAGCCTTAGAAGACAAAAACTATATTTCAGCTATGCAAGACAAATTAGACCAATTCAAAAGAAATAATGTGTGGACTATTGTTCCAAGACCAAATCATCAATTTGCTATAGGAACTAAATAAGTATTTAGGACTTAATTAGATGAATATGGAATTTTAGTAAGAAATAAAGCAAGATTAGTAGCCAAAGGGTACTGTCAGGAGGAAGGTATTGGTTTTGAAGAGTCATATGTTCCTATTGTAAGAATAGAAGCCATTAAAATGCTTCTTGCATTTGCATCCTTCATGAGTTTCAATTTATATCAGATGAATGTAAAGAGTGCATTTTTAAATGGATTAATAATGAAGAGGTCTATGTAGAACAACCACTTGGGTTTGAATATTCTCATAACCCAGATCACGTATTTAAACTTAAGAAAGCCCTCTATGATTTAAAATAGGCTTTTAGAGCCTAGTATGAAAGGTTAAGCAGATTTTTCATTGAGAAAGGTTTTTCAAGAGGCAAAGTTGATACTACTCTCTTCATTAAATATGCAACAAAAGATATTCTCATAGTTCAAGTATATACTGATGATATAGTATTTGGTGCAACTAATGAAAATCTTTGCAAAGAATTTTCTAAGACAATGGAGGGAGAATTTGAAATGAGCTTGATGGGTGAACTCAACTTCTTCTTGGGATTGCAAATTAAGCAAATGAAAGAAGGAATCTTCATTTCACCAAGCCAATACACAAAAGAACTACTAAAAAAAATCAACATTGAAGATGGGAAAAGGTATGGAATGCTAATGAGTACATCAATAAAAATGAACAAAGATGAAAAAGGTAAGTCTATTTGCCAAAAAATTTATAGAAGCATGATAGGATCTCTGCTATATTTAACTGCTAGTAGACCTGACATAATGTTTAGTGTATGCATGTATGCTAGATTCCAATCAAAACTGAAAGAGTCACATCTTATTGCTGTAAAAAGAATATATAGATAGCTTTTAGATACACTTAATCTTGGATTATGGTATCCAAAAGGTTCAAATTTTAATTTAATAGGTTACTAAGATGCGGATTTTCCTGCATATAAAGTAGATAGAAAGAGTACCTCAGGATCTTGTCAATTTCTAGGAAGCATGATTATCTCATGGTTCTCTAAGAAACAAACATTAGTTGCATTATTAACTGTTGAGGCTGAATACATAGCAGGAGGTAGTTGCTGTGCACAGATCCTATAGATCAAACAGTAATTAAAAGATTTTGGCCTTAATTTTGTTGATATACCTATCAGATGTGACAACACTAGTACTATAAATTTGACCAAGAATCCAATGTTACATAAGCATATAGAAATCAGACATCATGTTATTAGGGATCGTGTTTAAAACCATGACATTTTCTTAGAATTTGTCCCAACAGAAAATTAGCTAGCAGATATTTTTATAAAACCACTACCAGAAGAAAGATTTAATATGATAAGAAGAAAACTAGGCATTCTAGATCTTAATGCATAAAATCTTAATTTATCAAACAAATTAGCCATTTATGTTCTCATCTGTGTACATCATAAAATGAAATACATTGTAACCTTTCATTTTCTAAGAAATGTATTAATACATAGTTAATTATCTATCTTGGTAATGATTCCTAAATAAACATGAATGAATAATTAATATATAAAACTTCAAATACAAAACTCCAAAAATTCATTTTATAAAGTTTTGCAATTAAGTCAATCTTTATAATTCATAGCCTCCGAAACGCACTTCAGAGCCTTCGATGGACAAAACAAAAGCCTCTGAAGGTCTCAAAAATATCATTTCGAATCATCCAAAGATTGGCAAAAGCCTCCAAAGTAATGTTTTGGAATATCCAAAACTCAAAATCAAATTGTTGCCTCCGAAGGATATATTTTGTAGCATCTAAAATCAGAACACATTAGTGTTTCAGAGAATATTTAAATCAAACGACCAAATCCAAAAGCACTCAATTTATTCAAGTGCTTGAAATCTCTCTGAAAACCTAAACCCTTCTCTGAACTCTTAAAACCCCTCTTTCAAAGAAGACTCTTCATCTTCCCACTCCTTTTAAAACTCAGTCTTAACTCTCTTCATCTCCCTTCCTTCTTCTCTGACATCTCTCCCAAAAATCCCATTTCCTTTACAAAACCTAGAATTCTCTATCGAAATGGCAAAAACAAAAGGAGTATAAAAGAAAGAGATGATTCTTCATAGAGAAGAGGAATCAAAAAGGCAAGATGAGAAGTTGATATGCTTGAGGTAATATTTTTAAATAGTTCATCTGAATAATTGAAATTTGTAGAAAGATATGAGGATAGAAGAATAATAAAAGGAAAAAATTCAATTTTGAAGCTTTTGGTATGCAATTAGAAGTGGCTGAATGGTTAAAATACCAAGGTTGGAATGTATATATGAGTTACAAAGATAGTCTATATCCTAGACTTGTAAGAGCACTGATCTGTAATCTCAATATGAGGATAAAAAAATCATGGATAGGAGAAACAGAAATTGAACTATCCACAGAGAGTTTAAGAAATTATTTCAATCTCTTTGAAGAAGAAGAAGAGATTTTGTGGCCTTCTAGAGCAATACTGTTCTCAGATTTAGCAGAACCAAGATGATGAAAAGGAAAATATCTGCATGCTAGTCATTTGAATGCAAATCTCAAGCTAGAATATCTTATTATTATGAACAATATGTATCCTAGAAGAGGAGCTACTAGTGATGTATCTGAGAAAGATGCCAGAATTACATGGGCATTGAAGAATAGAAGAAAACTGAATCTAGCCAAACTGATGGTAAATCACATTCACTTAATTAAGAACACCACAAGGTTTCCCTTACCTTATGGAATGACTCTGACCAAGCTGATGAGGGAAGCAGGAGTAGATTTCTCAAATGAAAGAAACATAAACACATTGCATGAAAAGTCTCTAAAAAGAATGGGCTTTAAGCCAACTGCACAAGGTTAGATAATTGAAAAACCAAGAAAAGCAACTCAATTAAAGGGATCTAAACCTAAAGAAAGACCAGAAAGAGGAAATGTCACAGAACAGTAATGAACAAAGGCAAGATCTCTCCTCTTATGAAGAAGAAGAAATAATAGAAAGACAAGAGTTTGTGAATCCACTAATAGAAGCGAGAGAAGAATTCTACAGCAGAGAAGATGAATCAGAAGCTGAGAGATTAAAAGAAGTTGCAAGAAAGGAACAAAGAACTGCCATAAAAGATGTAATGGAAGAAACTTTGAGAGAAAATGTATTTAAAGAAACAACAGCAACAACTATACCATCACAAACTCCTATAAGATCCCCTTCACCTAATAGATACACTCATACTCATCAACCATCCACCTCATCAATTCCGACTACACAACCTATCGCAAAGGACCTAGAGGATAAAATAACAATGATTGAACACTACGTGTCCACTCAAGCTCTCTAAATGAATAGAAGGGATCATAATCTTTCCACTGACATATCATCTATGATCTTGAGAGCTAATAAGATTGACTAGAGACTTGATTCTCTACAAGCTTTAGTAAAATCATTCAAAGGTCAAGCCTATCATCCTCACTTCTCACCACCTCATCCTCAATTCTCTCCACCTCCAACTCACCTTCCATCACCTCCACATCACTTCTCTCCTATTAGAACCAACTCCCCCATCACAGTAATATCTACACCCTCCCCTCATCCATCATCACCTGCAGATCCAGAGGTTGCTCAACCTGAGAGTGAACCTACTAAAATTACATCTTCCTCTCTTCTAACACAACCTCCCTCAGTTCCAATTTTTGAAGTAAATCCATCTCAAGCAATTGTTATATATGACAAATACTTCATAGTCCCAATTCATAGAATCCATTTTTCCCCCCAGGGATAGCAATATGGCTGGAATGGACCTGGCTCGATCTCATTCGATCAGGAGAAGTAATCCTTGAATGGATTGTGGACCTTCCACCAACACACCCTCAAATTGTCAAAATTGGAGAAGACCTCCCACTCCTCCAAAAACTCCACCACGAAGTCCTTCACACTCTCCTCTAACAGTTGTTAATAATCCTGATATTCTTCTTGGTGTATTCAATCCAATCAAGATGAATTTTTTTGAGTTTGAGAATAAATCCAAAATCAATTCTGAAGTTGCTAGAATGTTTCTCTCTCAGTCTATCATTCTATCTCCTCAAGAATTTTCATTCTCAAAACTTAA
>JAYJMB010005912.1:0-11511 GCA_036873735.1 Pouteria campechiana
GTTATGGCAACCATCAAGTTTTTGGCGCCGCTGCCGGGGACTGATTGCGAACCATCTATATTTCTTGGCTCATCAATATCTAATGAGCTTCAATGAGATATCATTTTATTTATAAGCTTAATCTCTGTACAAATCAGCCTAAGAAAAGAGGCAATGTAATGTGCAAAAAAGTGTTATCAAATAATCTATGTGAGTTTGTGGTCAGCTCATGAAAACCATATTGTATGAGTTGTTAGTAAGCTCAAAAAAATTGATAAGTTTACTTGTGATTTTTAAAACCAGTGAGTTTCATGGTGAACTCATAAAATCCGAATAGTATCGGGGACACTTGCTTATGCCCCTTGGAGCTGGAATCCAGAAGAAGTGTCGAGGACACTTGTTCATGCCCCCTAGAGCTTGAGTCTAGAAGAGTGTCAAGGACACTAGTGTACTTCTATTATATGGGATATAGTGGAACCCAAGGCTGTGCTCTTGGAAGAGTTGGTGTAGGGACTGAGTTCCCAAACCACTATAAAAATCATGTTGTTTGTGTGTATTTGCTTGTATGCTTTATCTTTCATACACTCCACTATTTTCATTCGTTACTTTTGCAATCATTTTATATCCTTTATTACTTCATTAAGCACGATGTTATCACTCACATCACCACACACTCACTATAACTCGTTTGACATAGGAATAGCTAAGAGAAGTTGAACTTGGAAGTGAAGCAGTCAAACATAGAAATTATATATATACTACATTACTACTTCCTCTTAGCTCATCAAGTTTTATTTAGCCATTATTTTTATATGCTCAATTCACCCCTCCCCTCTTGAGCTATTCATCGTATAGGGGACCAATATTTGCTAGTTGCCCCAAAATTATGCAATCCTATTTTTCTTCTTCTCTACTAATTGCCTACTTTTTCCTCCTTACTAGTCACTAGTTCGTAGTGCCTAGCTTGTCACATTAGTTACAAAACATGCCATCACCACAAGCTTCTTGTCACTAATTGGTTTGCTCAAATATAGGATTTTCACATCAAATTCAAAAGATACAAGAATAGTCCACAAGATTAATGAATCAAACCATAGATGAGTAGCTTTTAAGGCCCCTAAACATGCTCAAAAACCCTTTTTTAAGCTATAGAAGTACTTAACTAACAATCTTGATTTTGGTTGTAGATCATTCTTCAAATTTCAATTACTTTTCTTTCTAGCCGTCTTTATGAGGACATGATTTAGCAAACTCTAAGCCATGGAATAACCATTATTTGTCTTTATCATAATGTCCCTTATTAGGAAATGAAGGTGTGAAACTTCATCACAAAGCTTAGAAATATGAATCTAAGCCCTTTCCATTGATGCAGCACCCCAACTAAGCTTAGATAGATTGTTACTCTCAAAACGGCCTTGATTATTTGCCATGAAGAAGATAGTCCAATGGATGAGTATTAAAGATGAATATTAGCAAGTAGGCTTATCTGTTTATAAAAACAGCTAACATTTTAAATATCAAGCAACCTTGTTTGTATAATTAATGGCACAACTATGTCAACAAGTACACCCATTAACTCTACTCTTAGATTTTAGTTTGTATTGGCAAATCTAAGAATGTGGGGTGGGCTACTAATGTGGAAATGATATTTTAGCTACATCGGCTACAAATTAGCATAAGCATTCAGTAGTAAGTGGGGTGCAAATATTCTACAAAGGGAGGACACTTTATTTTCAACAATAATGATGAACAACCACTATGTATGGATTTAAACTTTTAGAACTCGAGGGCAAATGAGGTACTTTAAATTTTGTTGATTTGAGTTGAAGGGGGTAAACCTGAGGGTGCATATTCATTTTAATTAAAATATACTATTAATGAAAATAAAGATAGATTATGCTACTATGGATGGATTGTCTAAGAGACTAAAAGGAAAAAGGGGATTGAAGAAAGCATTTGTGTTGTTTGTGATATATTTTTAATAATAGATATGCATACATGAATTGGATATATATTATATTTTAAGTTTAATTTGGGCTAATAATTATAACCATTAGTAATAAATATCAAGTAAATTTATATATTTAAATTGATCATTTTTAACTATTATGTAGAAGGAATATATACTTTTAAAATTATTTAATTAATTATCACTCCTCTTTTGTACCCATTAAGTGTAACAATTAATTCTTTTATAATGCTTTGGATAAAGCCTCATCCCATAAAGTTTCACATCTAAATAATATAAAATCTTTAAAATAGATGTAAATGAAAAGATAATAATATAAGTGTCACGAGGTGATGTTAACATTAAATAATGACATAAATAGTAAAATTGTTGATAATCAAGTTAATTAAATTTCATATTGAAATAAAAAAGAGAGAAAATTGAGCTTTTATGATATTTTAATTATATTTTTATATTTGATCTTTTATGGTGATTTTATACCATTTCCAAATAAAGTCTTATATTCTCTTCTTTTTATTTATCCCTTCAGCTTTTTTTCTTATTATTTACATTATTAATTACTATTTATATGTATTGTACTTGTTATTCTACTTCTTTTAATTACTATTTATTATAGTTTTAATATTTTTTGAGCTACACATTCTTTTATTATAGTGTCATTTTATCTTATTTTAGGGTAGCCTTTACTGCATCTAAAAATAGTTTTATCATTTTGCACTTATATTTTTGTACTTTTCCAGCTACACCTGAGCATCTTATATTTTATAATTTACTTTCATCATGTGTGAAAAACGTTAACTCATATATCACATGAGAATTATTCATTGCAACTTCCAGTTGATCTTTAATTTTTGAATATTTACAATTTTTCTTCAAGATAAAAGAAAAAACACTCATGTTCAACGTTTGATCACTTTCATTTTCATTTTGAATTTTCTAACATCCATGGGATCAATATAAAGAGGTGTATTCTCATTTAAAAAATGGCATGATTTGTATATAAGGGACATTTAGCTGTGTAGAAAAAGGAAGGTGGAAAAATTACAAATGAAAAAATGCCCAAATACAAGTGAATGATGTACCTTTGATTGAATTAATGAATAAAAATAAAATAAAGATAAAATAAATAATCCTTTTAAATTAAAAGATAAATAACATAAATAAAAATGAAAAAAAATTATTATTAGCTAGTTAAAATATCACATAATATTAAATAGAGTGAAAAAGATGGCATTTCTGTCTATTTTCTTTTCAACTATTTACTAAACATAAACTAGTTGATTTGGTTAAAAGTAAAAGAAATTAGAAATAAAATTACAAATAGTCTAAGAGCTAGTGTTAATATGACTTGGGTAAAAACAAAATAGAAGAAATTGTTATGGTCCATTTAGGGAAGAGGAAAAGAGGCGAGGAAAAAATATGAAAAAATAAGAAAAAAAGAGAAAATAATGTAATGTGATAATGAGATAATGATTAAAAATAAAATAACTAGTTTTTTATGAAAAGATGATAAATAATAATTAAAAAAATAAGCAATAATGAGAAAAAGTAGGATCACTAGATAGTTAAAATGTCAAATTATATTTAAAGTAATATAAAAAGCTCCTTTCCTCATTACCAAACAAGCCTTGTTATAAAAAAATAAAGAATTTTTTACAAATATACCCATATTATTTTATTGATATTGTAAAATACTCATTTTGTTTAAATAATGGCAAATAACATGTTAATTGCAAATATACTTTTGCCACCAAGGACTCATCTAATCTATTAAATAAATCAAAATTCCCCTAATACCCTCCTCTTCTTCCCTTGAAACTCTAGCCGCGTACACCAATGCTGCCATATCTTCGACGCCCCCAAGGACCATCCAAGGTCCAATTGGCACCGTTCATGGTAACGGCCGTTGATGGGCCAAAGTATGCAGCTCTTCTAAGCAGTGGACATGACACTGCGGGATGACTTAGCCGAGTTGTAGAAAAGGAACGGGTTTGAGACCATGTTAGGATTCCAGCAATAGTGTATAAGGATAAATTTCATGGGGAGAAGCATCTTTGTTCAAGGATGCACAAGAGTATCAATTGCATTTAGATCTGATAATGGGGCAAGGCCACGAGATTGACTGACTAGGCTGGCAGATGAGATTTAGTGTGGTTATTGGTTAAGGACAACAATCGTGTCCAAGGATAGTGGTTTCTTGTCGAATTTGAAGAAGTAGGTAAGTGGTGCTTCTGGTGTGAACAGAGCATGGGCATTGAGGATGAGGGGCCGACGAGAACCATGGTCAACTCATCTTTCCGCTTTTCCAGCGAGAACCTAACACCAGATACCATCATCTTCTCCATCTGAAATACAACGCTCTATAACCACATGATTTCGCCATTTGAAATCCACGATCATCCACTATACCAGACTTGACCATCATTGCTTTCATCGGCAACCACACTTGAAATCCACGGTCAATATTGCCTCAAAGATCAGGATCTAGTGAACTCTAGAGGTTAGAATCCAATTCGGAAAGAGACAAGCTAGAGTTAAAACAGCCATGCTATTTGGGTTGACGACTCTGATCAACCGTTCGATGGTAATGGCAATGCAAGGCAGTGGCAATAACAAAAGGATGTGACTGCTAAGGTTTGATGCGGCGAAGAAAAGATGGGCTTTTTGGTAATTTTGAAGTTTTTTAAAAAAGGATTGGAACGCTGTAATGATGCGAATATATTTACAATTAATATTAAATAATATAAGTTTATTTATTATTTTTCAAAAAAATACATTTGCAATATTGCTGAAATAATATAAGTATATTTGTAAATAACTTAAAAATAAAATTATAAATTAATAAAATTATTTAAAATTTTTCTACCCTTTCTTTACTTTTTTTTTGTTCATGTCATCCAAACAGCCTCTAGAGAAACACACTTTTTGCGACACACAAGTGTATCATTTCTGACATGCACTTAAGAGCACTCGGCCAGGGATTGCATTCGAAAATTTGAGTTGTAGAAAATTTTTAATATAAATTATCGATCTGGAGTTGATAAAAGAAGCTAAGGGTATTGATTGTTATTTAATAGCTCTTAAATTATAATGGTGTATTTAATAACCTTTATAAATATGCCACTGACGTCTATAATGGTGCCCTTCCTACTCATAGCCATCCTCCGTGGATTTTTTATGTGCAAACTGGTTCACAAGACTTGCTCATGTAACATTTCTTCTTTGTAACCCAATCTCGGATCTATTCCACCAAAACTCAAAAAATGAATTTTATTCTCAAATAAGCTCTTATTTTCCTCCCTAGATTTCTAAATAATATACAAAGCAATTTGAACGTAAAACTCATAGCTGGTAGATTATTTCCAATATATTGTATTTATTCTTTCAATTATAAAAATGAAATTGTTGACGTATAAAACTTACTATCGATTTATCATAATGACGGATTGGATCACTTCTTTAAAGTGATGGTAATCAAGTGTTACTAAACACTCTGGTGGAGTAATCCGCACCATAAAATTTCCTCTTTATATGCTGCAAGATTTCGATTTCTCTCTGTCGTGACATTGATTGCTGTGTTTTAAAATCGCCATTTACTGCCCAGATCGGAAGAGAAAATACGAAATTTTACATTTATTAATTCCTTTTACTAGGTATTTTCTTAATAATGTATTTTTAATTTAGGATAGACCGTTGAGATCTTAATTTAGAATGACTTTTGGTCCTATTGACGAGTCGAACTTTGTGTAGGTTTTGTTGCGACGGTGGGGAAAAACAAACTCCGCAAGTTGGAAGACGAGCCGGACTTCACTGGACCTGCCGCCACGCCCAAACACCAAATTAAAAACGAAAACAAAAGGAAACAATATTTTTAATGTAACATATAAGAAAATCGAAAACTTATGAGGAAGAACTGAAGTGAAGAAGAAGAAGCTGCCGTAAGTTATCTCTCTTGTAAGTTCTCTCGGACCCATCTTAAAAACAACTTCTGATTTTCATCTTATTTCTTCTTCTTCTTCTTCTTCTTTGTTTTTTTCAGATTTTTCTGTTAACTCTTTTTTATTCCTGCTTCTGACTGAAAACGTCTACTCCTTGAATTGGTTCCTGTAAATGCAGCTGTGTTTTTCAGTTGAGGTTTTCCTCCTCTGTTTCTTCGTGTAGAAAGAATCACTCAAATGTCTGTTGATGAGGACTTGGAAGTTGTTCGCTGCTTGATTTCACGATCATCCAGATTCGTGGGTTTCGCTGTCAGGATTCAAATTCCATGATGTCGAATGATCTGCGCCTGTTGGTTCTCGAAAATTTTCCTTTTCCTTCATTCTTAAAAACTGCAATTTGTGTTTTATTCTCCGGTGCACTGCAACGAGGAATGTTCCGATGATTAGCTGCTGATTCGCCTCCTGCTGCTTTCCATGTGGCCTTCGCCTCGAATCTGGACTGCCGGAGTGGTGGGTCCTTTCGCCGTTTGTTTGCCCCTTTTCTCAAAATCATGATTAGATAAACCCGTCTTTGGTATCAGGTTTTGCTATCAGACCTCAAAGCAAAGTCTACGTCTTGCATTTTTCCTCGTTTCAGGCGCATTTCAATCCATGAAGAGTTCCCTTCCTACCTACCGTGATTATCTCTTGGATTATTCACTTGCGGTCGGACCTTCTTGATCAGCTATCCGCTGTGTTTATTGAGGCTACGCTCTTGAATAGACGGTGTTATGCTTGAATTTTTGTGCTTGTCAGTCATTCCTTGTCGAATAACCATGTTTTTGTCTCCATACTCTACTGGATCTTCTCATTTTTGATTCCATGACACACTTGGATTCATCTAAACTAGTTGTGTCTCAAAGTCCAGTGAGTTTTTAAGTGCTTTCTAAAAGTCATGTTTCGTTTGGCTCTTGTCCTTTCTCAATAATGCAGATTGCTAAACTATTGGTTGTTTAGTTTGTATTTGCAGGTTTTCAGTAACTAAAATACAATGAGAAGAATTTCGAGTCTTTGATTTGGATCCATGAGGTGTTTGGATTTATTGGCATATGAATCAAAAGGACATGATTTCCATGAAGAAAGCACTTAATTTGTCTATTGCCTGTAACTTTCTGGGAATGCCATTTCACCTGATCTTATCTTAACAGGCTCCCTTCACAATGGGCCACCCATTTGATTCTTAACCTAACACTTTTTGCAACTTTAATCAATGACAAACCACTTCAAGTACTTATAAATTCATCTAACAAATAGGCTCCAATTCCATGTTATTAGTGCCAACATCCACTTTCAGTGATCTTAGTCACTCGTCTATCACCAAACCTTTTGTTTAGACTTTTACCAAGCGCCTTATAGAATAACCTCCGCATTCAAAATAGAAAAAAGAACCTTTAAATTACAATGGAGAACTCTTTTTACATTGAGGACAGATTCTATGCTTGCACACTCAGAACCTCCTCAATCTTCAATCTTAATCGATGTTCTTCTCAATCATTAAGCATCTTTCTTTTGCTTCAATCTGATTTTGTTCTGCAAGCATTTATTGGCCACTCCACCTTCTGTACTAAATTGCCTGGCTAATATGCACTCCCTGGCAGCCACGCAGGGAGCTGGACAGTCAAATAACAACAAAAACAACAAGTTAGCGCATCTGGCAGACATGGGATGCCTGAGAAAAGGCATTTTCTGTGATCAGCAAGTGCTAACTAAATTAAAAGGAAAATTTTATAAGATGGCTATAAGACTAGCCATGTTTAATAGGGTAGAAGGTTGGCTAGTTAAAGAACAGCATATACATAAAGTGAATGTGGCTGAAATGAGGATGTTAAGATGTATGAATAGTAAAATAAAATATAAAACTAGAAATGAATTAATATGAGATAACCTAAAGATAGAATTGATAGGTCATAAAATGAGGGCAAGTAGATTTAGGTGGTTTAGTCATGTGAAATGGAGACAAAAGTAATTAGGGAAATGAATTTATTCAAATAGAAGGCAATAAGAGAACTGGAGGAAGGCTGAAAAGACGTGGCTAGAAATCATGAAGAAAAATATGAAAATGCTTGGGCTTATTGTTAGGAGTGGCACAATAGGATCCATGTAGTTGAACCCACTTAGGTGGGAAAACAGCTTATGATGATGGTGGTGGTGGTGGCGTGGTGATGATGAATGCTGGGTGCAATAACTATTTCCATTATGGTTCTTTCTAAATAATTCAAAGAACATGGTTTTGCAGTTATAGGTGATTGTGCTTATTACATAACTATCACGAGACTGTTATGGCCATTTGGGGTTTCTTTTGCTTCATTGGCCATTTCTTCCCTTTTTCTGTGTCTTGGCCTAGGCAATTGCCTACAAAACTATCTTAGCATCAATAATGGCCATCTAGTTTCCTAAAAAAATGTAATCTCTTTTTGTCAATGGGCTTTGTGCTAGCTCTTGTTGATTGCACTCACATAATGATAAAGCGCACTGTTACCAGATGTTATCTCCTGATGCATGACTACCTTCCCAGTTGAATCAACATATTGAAGATCCTTAATCCACTTACCAATGCATCTTACTCCCCATTTTAGGATAATCAGTTCTGTTTCATCTGATCTTTGTAATCTTTTCTATAGGGCTGTAGCACCTGTGGAATTGGCATTACTTGCTTTGGCTATTATTGCACTTCAATATTTTTCTAGCAAATGCTTAAAAAACTTTTGCTGCAGTTTTACCTTTCAAATGTTTAGTTTTTCCCAATCTTGAATCTTTTGGTTGCATGGCTGTCTTGTAGAACAGTCTTGTGAGTTTAGTTGGCATTGTAGAAGCATTTAACAGTCCATTCACAGACTGGGGCTTAAGTACCTGATGCATGATGGGAAGAAGAGAATTTAGGGAATTATTTGGGCTCCTTCACAGTATTGCTCTGATACCTTAATGGTATCACCAGGAGAATGCAATAGCTTTCCCGAACTCAATCAATCATAAAAATATAGCAATTGTTATTCATACAAGCCTTTATACAGGGAAACACTAATAACTAAGAAAAAGAACAAACTAACCCATGGGGAGCTTATGGTTCTTATTTTCGAGAGTTACACCAGGTTCAACCAGTGTTGGGTTCACACAATTAGGCATGCTTGAAAGCTAACTCCAAGGGAATAACTTGGATTTATCCATGATGGATTCCTCATCTCTAAAATCCTATTTTTTTCATGCATTTTAGATCTGAGTGAAACAGAACTTTGAATTGTTTATCTATAGAATATAATTTCTTTCTGTTTCTTGGAATGGGAGGATGGTACACGTGTCCATTAAAGTGGTATTTGAGCTGGTGGAACATCATGAGAGAGTTTGGTCCATATGAAGTGCACTTTTTAGAGCATTGAGAGGACCTTTCGCTATTACAAGAGGACGAGGAAGGATGGTGTATTAGTTATCATGCCCATTGTAAATGTTGGGTAGCCAAGTGTGGATCAGATAAGTGCTGAATAACTTACCTTTCAAAAGGGACCAATTTGACCCAAAATGGATATTGCTTCCCAAAAATGGCCGACAAAAATAAAGATGAGAATAGAAAATTAGACAGTTATGCTAATCTAATCAATTATCTATCTAAGATTCTTTCAAATGTTTCATACCTTCTGATATACTTGAAATTCTGAATCTCTTAGTTGTAAGAGCTCACCTTCAGAGAGCTATAGTCATGATGTCAGATGTCAGTTGTAGAAGCTACTATTAATCTGTCAGGGCTTATCTGCTATAATCCATGTTGTATCAAAAGTTTGTTGAGGCTTCCATTTGACTAGGCAGCATGATAAGCACCAAATCAAGTGGATTCTATCTGCTCATCTTCCATATCCTCTTATCTCATTTGATCTCTGCAGCAAAATCCATAGTAATGCAATCACAAACATAGTTGAAAGCACTATTGATGCAATATCATCATCTTCCTGGTATTCACAGGAATAATAAATGAAAGTTCCCTGAAAAAGTGTGAGATCCTCAACATTAGACACTGAACTTTTAAATATACCATTTGTTAAATAAATTAAATAGGCATTAGAAGTTTGGAATTAACTTTTCTGAGGATAAGGTATGGCTTGTTGGGCATGGAGCTTCTTATTGGCGCTTTTAGGAAAGCATTCAGGACATATATGTATCGTGAGCTTGTCTCCTTTGAATTTTCAAAACTTGAGGTTAACATCTGCAGCACAGTTACTGGTTTTCTTTACTTAATGATATTTTCTTTCTTACAAATATGTTATGAAAATGATTTACCTGGTTCACTTGGTTTAGCTTCAGAAGGTAATGCAATCAAGTCTACTGACTTTGTAGACTGAAAACTAAAAGCTTTGACAAATGGGCTATGACTTATGCTATGCTCAACAGCTCTGCTATATGGAAATTTGTCTATGGTCAATGACTGGTCCCAAATAGTTAAATGATCCTCTACAAGGCATTTGAGAAAACTGCTGAACTGTTGTTGATAACTTCTTTTTTTATATCTGTTTGTGGAATGTGCTATCTTAGAAAAATTATCAGCAAAAACAAAGATGAAATTGGTCCCTAAAAATGTCATGGCCTATCCTAAACAAAGTCCAAGCTTATATCTTGCCAAGGAGAATACCTAATGGGAAGAGTTGCATATGATTCAATCTTTTTATGCCTTTGGCAAGCTGACATTGTTAATTTTCCTAAATATGAGCCTCTTCTTCCATTTTGTATCATGTCAACTATAGCAAAACAGTTACTTTATGTATACTTTAATCATATACCTGCCAATGCATTTGCCTTTTCAAAACTTGGGGTGGCAGAGTGTTGGTTACAAGAATTAGTTCATATCAATGTTTTTGTCTTTTATAATTTGGGTATCAATTCCAAACCATGTGTTTATTAAATGGATGAAGAATTTAGTACATATTGTTATTAAACTTAAATAGCTGATGAAAGGACTTAATGTTATGGACATTGTCAAGTTGGTTGGTTTTTAAAACTTTAGGGTGGTAGAGGGTCAAGTTTTCATCGGATTGATGTTGGTCTGAGCTGAACCTGTTATTAGATGGGCCAAGAAGTTAGCCCTAGCCTTAACCATGATGCTTACCTAGGGCATGAACCAGCCAACTTTGTATTATTTCTCATGCTCACCCTAGCATGACTGACTGATTATTTCATACTAGATTAAGCTTGATCTATTCAACCTGGCCCAGCATGACCCAATGCTGATTTTAGAATGAAATATGAGGAGGAGGTTGAACCTTGCACAAATCAGCGGATAGATGCATGGAAGGTCACGTGAATCATAAATTTGCTTGCATCTCTGCTTATTAAATTATTTGTATTGATTTGTGTTGGGTCATCTTGCCACCCATTTGATAACCCATACGTATGGGTGGGTAGGGTATTGGATCCAAACAATCCATGTTGTGACCTATTTAGCTTTGCCCGCCAAACTGCTGGTCTGTCCTACCCGTTGGCACCCTGATTGAAATTGTGAGCTTCCTGTTGTTAAATATATGCCTCATTTCAATTTTAATTTTTATTTCATTGGTTTTGCTGCTTATATATATATATATATATATATATATATATATATATATA
>JAYJMB010005915.1:0-11508 GCA_036873735.1 Pouteria campechiana
GCGGGTTGAATATTGCCGTGCACATGCCGTTGCAGACCCTTTTGGAAGCAGTCACCTGAAAATGTTAATACACATCAGTTGTAAAGAGAAGCTCTTTTGAGATAATGACATTACGAACAAACAACCTCTCATATGCTGAATTTTCATCACAACGAGTGTGGAAAGGTTCGCCTATTGCGTGCTAACTGGGCATGGAGAACCATTCGCTTTTCCTAATTTTGGAACAATTTACCTGCGATATGGGGCATAGAGAAGGTGAATCCCAGCCATCCATCAATCAACTCCGAGAACAGATAGACCAATAGAAAAACACACGCATCAGGTCATCTAAATGATTGCAGTTATAACTTACAAAAGGACAGTAAAGACACCATCCCAATAAAATGTTAAAGTTTGGGAGTTAAAACGTTGGAAAATAATACCTTGACTTGACTTGTACAGAAAAGGGGAAGCTCCTCGTAGTATCATCCTGTTTGACCTCTAGAAAGAGTTGTTCAAGGAAGAAGCCTCCCGGTTGGGGGTGGTATGACCATACAGTAAAAGAACGAAATGATCACAATTCTGCTGTTGGAAATTTCTATGACAGAAGACAGTTAAATGCACAATCACCTGCTTTAACATGTCTCAGCCATGATCGCGATTGAACCAGGAAAACGGTTAAGCTCCATATTTTCCACAGGCTCTGTCGTGTACCTTAATCAGTCATCATGCACCACGATTGTAAAATTAAAAGTGATTTACTGCTCATCATTGGATCAAGCTAGGCAATCTCAATCATTGTTTGGAGTTTAAAATCATCACGCATGGCAATATCAATTATTGTTATAAGCCAATCCTTGTTTTAAGTTTAGAATCATTACCCAATTATAAATATAATGATGGTTAACGTTTAGGGGTAAGTTTGGTTTTAGGGAAAAGAAAGGTAAAAGTTAATTTCTTTAAGTTAAAAAGAGTCTAAAAGGACTTTTTTTGCATTCCTTTTATTTCAATGACATTTAATCACTCTTAATTATCTATAATAATCTTTTTTAAAATTATTATTTATATTTTAATAAAAATATAAATATTTTTTATTCGCTTTATAGCTAACTATAATGCGATATTATCACAAATTCTGCATCTTTTTAAATTTATTCATTTTTTACATTTCTTTAACCTCAAACCAAGATTACCCTAATGGTAATAAGGTATAGCAAGATGCAAATCACAAAATGAATAAAAATAAAACATATCAAATTTTTTAATAGAAAAGATAAGTTAATGATAAAATTTATAGTTGTTAGTGAATTAAGTGGAAGTCATGTCAAGTAAAAAGGTAAAAAGGATTTAGAAACCCTTAAAGAAACACACCCATTATTTCTTTTCAATTGTAAAAATAATAGCATCATTTTATCTTTAATAGCATTCTAAACGAACAGATTTTACAAATAATCGAAAGCCGGACTGCAGTATTCGCATCTGCAATGGGCGCACGCAGTTACAAACACAACTACAAATTCACCAACAATAGTCTCAGTGCACCCAGAAGGCGACTATTGACGATTCCACACCTACGTGGAATTTACTGAATTTTTGCTATTTTAAAACGATCCTGTTTTATGATTGGTTGGAGGTTTGACTATCGAACCATTTCTCATTTGTCACGCTCCTGTAAAGTCGCGAGCTGCTGCTCCGCGTTCACAGCCACTCAAATCCTTCCAGAAGTCTTCCACCTCCAAACCCGTTTAACGGCTAGCGAAATCTAAATAGAACAATGGCGCAAGGTGTTAGATTTTTGCAGGCATGCATGGATGTGGCCCCTGAAATCAAAGGCCGTAGATTCATGCAAGTATCGCTTGAGGTGGCTCCGTCTCTGCTCATTTCACCACGAAGACCATCCAAAGTGCCGAAGCTAGAAACTACCGTCGAGGAGGAAGCCGATGCTGCAGAAAAAGAAGGCCAATAATGGGAAAATACCCATCCAGCAGTCTCCCCACTGGAAAAACACCCATCCAGTAATCCCCACTGGAAAAACGCCCCTTCCAAGAGGCATATAATGTAAGAAGTGCGACTCCTTACCCGGCCACAGCTACAGCTAGGTTCGTGGTGAACTCATGCATTGAAGCGGCCCCATCAATCCAGGGCGCCAGATTGATGCAGATGTGGATGGAAGTGGCCCCCGCGCTTCTCATTTATCCTCAGAAGCCATCTAAGGTGCCCAAGATGGAGTCAATCTTGGAGGAGGTTGTAATTTAAATGAAGGAATCAATGTTTCTAATCAATAGTTTAGGAGCAGTGATCTGTAATTAATCAAATTTTATTCAATAAAATTAAAAATATATAGTCATGACGAAAAATTCCCTCTGCATTAATTATACATTTGCAGCATCACGATATTTACCCAGGCTTAAAGATCGGCATTTTTGGCTAGGTTAACGTGGTAGGTGCACAGCTTGTGTTAGATTTGATCCGTACCTGATTCGTATAGAAGTTTTTAAGAATTTTGAGTTGGAAATTTAGGCTTTGTTTGAATGGACAACAATGCAAGTGCATTAGCTTAGGGATTTTGTTAGAAAAGTGGAATGGAGAATATAAGATTTTTAATAAAAAGTAAAAAAAATAATTAAAAAATATAAATAATTATGTAAAAAAGTAAGATTGTTATATTAGTTAAAATATTACATAAGTCTCAAAAACTGTACAGAAAAATTGCATAGCTAATCACTTACATTTTCAACACAATTTAAACAAAGCATTAAGGTTCAACTTGACTCACTTTAGACAAATAGTTGAGTTAGATTAAGAACTAAGAAACTCAGCTTAAATTTAACCTGATTTTGCAAAATCTTAATTATAATAATATGTAAATAGATATAAATTTATCTCTATTATGTTTTAATAATTCATTTAGCTACTCATATCTTAATTAAATTTTCATTAAAACAGTTGTTTTATATAAGATTTTATGACTTTTTTAATGAATATTTTAACATATGTTTCATTTATTATTATTTTCATCTACATTCTTGTGTAAGTTTTAGCTAATAAGACAACTAGAACAAAGCTGACGTAAATCTGTATATAATTTATTATTGAAGATGTTGTGATCAAAATCTTAAAGATTTTTTGGATGCAGTTAAGCAAAATTTAACTTAAAATCGACATAATTTATTTTTTGAAATAAATTAAAAAATATATTCTAAGCAACCAGAAGTATAAGTCCAACTTATCAAGCTGAAATCAATTCAATATTTTCAATATTAGATTGGGGTTTAGGTTTTAGGAATAGTGTCTGGTCAGTTTAAGGTTAAGCAGAGACTTTTAAAAATAAAGTTAGGATTGGTTTAGTTGAACTGAACCTAACCCGAGTAGCAACCTATTAATTAATCTCCCAACGTCCACGGCAAAGATAACGGTTCCTTCTTCTTTTACGATTCTATTTTTTTTGGGCGACCTTTTTCCGATTTAGGTGGATGCATGTTGGAGTCGGATAATTTCCTAGTTTTAACTTTAACCCTCTTCATCTTCTGGGCACTCGGGTTTTGGTTGTGGTGAGCAATTGCTCGATGGGGATTGAATACTATTGCCGTGCACATGCCTTTGCAGACCGTTCTGGACACATTTACCTGAAAAATTTTAATACACTAGAGAGACAGGCCTCTTTTGATGAGATAATGACCGTTGACGAACAACCTGCCATATGTGAATTGTCCTTACAACGAGTGTGGAAAGGTTCATCTACCTCAAACGGAGAATATTTGGTAAATAACCAAATTACTTTTGCGTGCTTACTAGGCATAGAGAGCCATTCTGTTCTCCTAATTTCAGGGCAATTTACTTGTGATGGGCATAAAGAAGGTGAATCCTAGCCATCCATCAATCGACTCCAAGGGTCTACGGACCAGAAATGGAGACACAAAAGTCATCCATCAATCAACGATGAGAAACGCACGAATCAGATCATCCAACTGATTGCAGTAATAACTGGCAAAAGAAGAGGACACCACCCCAGCTGAAGTAAAAATGCTAAAAAAACAATAATTTGACTTAAAGTATTCTGATGCGGACTAGATGCATGCAATTATTAAGCCTAGATGCAAATTCACCAACAATAGTTCCAGCGCATCTAGAAGGCAGCCAACGGACGCTTCCATGCCAACTTGGAATTTACTGAATTTTTGCTATTTTTGCTATTTTGATTTGGTTGGGGGTTGGACCATCCAACCATCTCTCATTGTCCACCCTCCTATAAAGTCGTGAGCCGCTGCTCCGCATTCACAACATACGAATCCTTCCGAAAGTCTTCGACCTCCAAAGCTGTATAACGGAGAGCAAAATCCAATTAGAAGAATGGCCCAGGGTGTTAGATTTGTGCAGGCATACATGTGTGTGGCCCCAGCAATCAAAGGCTCGAGATTCGTGCAAGCATCGCTTGAGGTGGCGCCGTCTCTGCTCATTTCACCACGAAGACTATCCAAAGTACCGAAGCTTGAGACCATCGTAGAGGAGGGAGCTGATGCTAGAGAGAAAGACGACCAATAATGGAAAAATACCCGTCCGACAATCTCCCCCAAAATTACCCATTTCAAGAGGCATATGATGAAAGAAGTGCGACTCCTTACCCAGCCATGGCCACAGCTTCTATGTTCATGGTGAACTCCTGCACCGAAGTGGCCCCATCAATCCAGGGTGCAAGATTGATGCAGATGTGTATGGAGGTCGCCCCTGCGCTTCTCGTTTCGCCTCAGAAGCCATCTAATATGCCCAAGTTGGAGACGATCATGGAGGAGAGGGCCCCGATGGATGCAGTAGAAAAAGGCAACCAACGATGAAAAATTATCAGAAAATGGGTACTAGAAGAAACTTGAAAGTGTTGTAAAACGAAAGCAATCGGTGTTTGTGCATGAGTTGTGTAGGACGTAGAAATCTGTAATCAAAGATAGTTTTGTTCAATGAAAATGATTCATGACAAACAATTCCTTGTGCACCAATTTCATGTTTGCAGCGTCTCCATATATAGGCTTCAAGATTGGCATTTTTGGGGACGTCACCGTGGTAGATGTACAGCTTGTGGTAGATTCAATCCTCGAACCAACCTGATTTTTGTTTGCAACCCGCTTTTGTAAAATGTTAATTAATATAATTATACATAAATAGATACAAATTTATCTCTATTATATTTTTATATTTCATTTAATTACTTATATCATAATTAAACTTCACTAAAATAGTATTTTGTATTGGCTTTTGTGATTTTTAATGAATATTTTAACATGTTATTATTATTATTATTATTATTATTATTTACATTGTTACACAATTTTTATCTAATAAGACAACTAGAATAATGCTAATGTAAATCTATATATAATTTAACACTTATAATATTGCAATCAAAATCTTAGGATCTATTTGGTTGGGGGTTGCAATGAAAAGACCGTTTGATAGTCAAATTACATTTTTCTATTAAATCATCTTTCTATTACACTTTAATTCAAATAGACCCTTAGAGATTTTTAAATTGCAGTTGAGTATAATTTAATTTAAATTCAACAAAATCTCTTAATTTAAAATAATTTTGAAATATACGTTCTAAGCAATCAAAGTATCAATCTGGCTTATCAAGCTGAAATCAATTCAAAATTTTCAATAAGATTAGGGTTAACTATAGGTTTTAGGAATAGGGTTTGGTGTAAACTTGAGCAGAGATCTTGAAAACCAAAATTAGGATTGGGTTACTTGAACCTACCCCGAGTTGCAGCCTATTAATCCCCCAAAGTCCGAGGCAAAGAACGGTTCCTTTTTCTTTTAGGTTTCCATTTTGGTTGGGCGACTTTTTTTCGGGTTTCGGTGGATGCATGCTAGAGTTGGATAATTTCCAAGTTGTAAATCTGTTGATATGCCTAAACTCAATTCGCTTGATCTTCTGGGCACTCGGCTGGTTTTGGATGAGGTGACCTTGCTTGATGGGGAGTGAGTGCTACTATTCCCGTGCACATGGCATTGCAGAATGCAGACCCTTTTGGCAACAGTTACCTGAAAGTGTTAAGACGCATCCGCTGTGGAGAGAGAGTACTCGTTCGAGATAGATGACATTTGATGAACAGCCTGTCATATGCTGAATTTTCATTATAGCGAGCGTGGAAAAGTTGGCCTACCTGGAAAATAATCGAAGTATTTGTTAAATAACCCAATTCCTTGGTAGCCATTCTGTTTAGTTTCAGGGCAATTCCCTTGTGTGCTGAGGCACAGAGAAGGTGAATCCCTATGCCGGGCATCAATCGAAAACAAGCATTGATGGGCCAGCAGAGTCATCATCCATCCACAAACGCTGAGAAGATGGACCACAGATGGAGAAATGCACAAATCAGGTAATCTATTTTATAAATTCCAAAAAAGACGACAGGATGCATTTGGTAAAAAGAAAAAGAGATAAAAATGTTTTTGATCACTACAACAGAAATGGCTTTAGGCAACACCAATTTTTGTTACATTAAGGGAAATTTTGATTGCATTTAGACAAATGCAACAAGAACAAATCGTTGTCTCTTCACTGCTTATGCCTTGTCGCAATTACCTAAATGTAGTCATTTTTCCATTTTGTTGCTTTTAATAAATTTTTTTACAACCACCTATTAATAGAAAAAGTAGTCATTTTGTTGGCTACATATGCTTATATGCAGCCAAAATTTTCACCGTGTTTGGTTTAAGTAGAGCCAAAAAATTTGCTACTTATAACACATTCATTTGTGAAAATAGGTTTATATGTAACGAAATATGCGTTGCATATAATATGACTAAATGCAACTAAAAGTTATTGCTACATTTAAATATAGGTAGCCAATTGCATGGCTGAAAATACCTAAACTCTTTGATTAAAAAACATAAAAGTAACCAAAACTTGGCTACATTTGTGGTTAGTATAACTAATAATTATAGTTACATTTGATATAAGTAAAAGATTTGTTACCACAGTTGGCAATTACAATTATAATACTTGTGAATGCATTATACATTGGGTAAACTCTGCAAATCAAAAATATAGAGTAATGTTTAAAGTGTAAGCCCACAAATACACATCATATGATAATAAGATGCCTACTAATTACTCAACTACGAGAAATAATGTTACATAAGCAATAGATTGATGATTTTTTATGTGAAATACATGTCTCATTAAACAATGAGGGTCACTCACACGCTAAGGCCTCTCGAAAAAGGATAAAAAGATTTAATAGTGAGTCATTTGAGTTAAAGGCATATCATCTTCCCTCATATGTTCAAATATCTTGACCCTTCTCACTATTACACCCTCCTGTTGATAAGAATGAAAGCATGAGTCATAAAATCTTGTGGTTAAGAAATAAGAATGGAAACATTTGCGTTTAACCATTAGACGTGAAAATATATGATTTAGATTGTAATCTGCAATGTCAACAGGCAAACAATTTTAAGTATGGTTCATATCATCTGTGATGCTTTAGGATATTTGAGAATCTACGATGTATATATGGGCTAATACATGAATGCATATAAATACATTTGCTTTCATTGTCCCCTAATGAACTAACATGATTCATGTATGTAAATATCTGATATTGTCTAACATGGTGGAAGTAAAATAAGCTCAAATGTTCTAGTTGTGCTGTATGCATGGAAGTTAGATAATGTTTAAGTTACCTCTTAGTGTAATCAGAAAGCCCATTTAAGTAGAAGTTAATGATACAAGTGTAAGTTGATTGAAATATGAGTTTAGGAATTCTCTAATATCTTTTGTCTTATCAGATAATGCATCAATCCGGTGATCGGCATTGGCTAACTCTTCTTTTGTAGACTTAAGCTCTTCCTTTATGACAGTTAACTCCTCTATGGTACAAGTTAAATTTTTCTTGGTGGTAGTTAGTTATAGTAAAGTTGATTAAAACTTCTCCATTATCGTATTCAAATTATCCTTTGTAGACACGAAGTATTCGTGGAGGGCAATCATTGAGCCATGAGACCAAACAGGAGCGAACCAACTCTTTATCGGCTTTGGTATGCTTCCTAAGCCCTTTATGTATCCCGATCTCTTCCCCATAACCTTGTTATATATATTGTTTGTAGTCATGGGTGATTCTCTAGACTCCAAACTAGCCTGTAGTTCCTTCATCTAGTTCTCCATATAATTGAACAAACATGTTAGCGCATAAAATAGGTTAGTGAATATCAGAAAATAAATTGAGGTTGAGTAATAAATATTACAGTTATACTTACATATACAACCTCTGCATCTGGGCTTATAAATTTTCCATCCGACTTACGAGTTCGGGTCTCTCTAAACAGGTTTACACGATCAATGGATTCATTGAGTGATTCACTCTCCTATTAAACAATAGACGAATATTAGAATTTGATAAGAACTAAAAGCTTTTGATGTGAATTGAGTTAGTTTATGTGATGAACAAAATAGTTACCAATTCAGATAAAACAACCATGAATGGCTTTGGTCTCATATAATGTGTATACTTCAACCTCTTTCTATTCTCCTTATTTGTTGATGGCTTATGCTACATTAAACAAAATAAAGTGATGACTCATTCTATGTTGAAGCAGATAATGTAATATAAATTTTTTTTTGGTTGAGGCTTACAATAGAATCACAGAAAATCATAAATGCACTTCATTAGATAGTAATATACCTGAAATTTTGGACTTTGAAAGTAACTACAGAGGAAAGACCAATTGGGAACTTTTACCCCTTGAGTGGTAGGCTAATAGGATTATCGTCGCGGCCTTGAACCTTGCAATAATGATTATAAAAATTCTTGCAGATCCTTTTGTAGCTACTCCTAAAGTAGTTATCAATAACCATTTGAACCCAATCTTGTTCCAAGTCCTTGATATCGAAGTAGGACAATGGAGTAGGAGACAACACAAATAGAAGATAATGAAACAGTCATAAATATGTTTGTTAGGAGTTTGGAAGTAAAAAATGGATTCATCTTTACCTTCAATTCAGCAAGCATAGGACCTTTCCCTACCTCATTTATATCTGACTATTTTTTTGTCTACCATGGGTGCTAATGCTATGAAAATGTATCAAGTTGTCCTCGGTAGATGCTTTTGACCCTATACAGTTGTTTGCTTACCAGTCTCAGGGTCAATCTTAATTAACATTGGCCTCATGCTTTTCTTCATATCATTAATAAAGTTATTCTTAGATGGACTCCGTCCCCTCTTTTGTATTCTTAGTGAGAATTAGAAGTTAAGTGTTAGAAGATATATTAACCATATATGAAATTTGAAAGGGGTATGTGTTTCAAACATAATTGAGGTACTTTTGACTCGATGACATACTGGTTGTACTTACCTTAGTCTCAGATGATGATCAAAAGTCTTGAGTTTTAAATCCACTAGCAATAACATTAGAACTACTGACCATTGGTGCTTGGGCTCCTTGTGGAGGTTTAAACACTTGTGTCTCCTGGAAATCCTGCCCAGCATGCCGTGGAAGGACCGTGTTCTATTTTTAAGTACATAAAGGAAGGTGAACTTGTTCTCTACTGAAAACATTTGGAATAACCAAAAGTGGTGGGGCACTTTGTGGAGGTACTACCTCTTATGTATTGGGTTGTTCATTTGTGAGACAAGCAGGCCGTGTAAAACAAACTTGTCCCCTACCATGCCCAATCACCATTGTCACCTGCATAAAAAAGGATAGGTATTTGTTAGAATAGTGAATAGACAATAATATAATACATTAAGTAATGGTGGGGTGACATATGACACAATCAATAATGAATATAAAAGTCTATAAAAATGTATGCAAACGTGGTAATCAAGCTATTATGACTTACAGTAAAATATGACATCAGCTTCCATACTTTGCCGTGCATACTTTAAAAACTCTTAAACCCTATACATATATGTCTGGCTTATTTTATTTGGTTCCTAGATCCACGATCTATCCATACCTATCATAAGGCCATTTGGAAACATTGTTAAAGAGGATTATCATGCATTTCTACCAAAGACGCTTTATAAATAACTAGTACAGCCCAAAATCTACTGTTGAGATAGTGTCTCTAGGTAATATATTAGGCTGCCCAATCTACCGTATCTTTCTCATATATCCAAACAAACTAAGTGATTCTTCTTTCATACAGTTTACTAATGAACAATAAGATTTTCTCAGTTAGGACTAAATTGGCATTTTGTATTGAAGTAGCAGGGGTTGCATTTAGACATTCAGAATGACTTCACATCCCACAGGCCATAAAAAATCATCTTTAACTATGATGATTTACATGGCTTAAAAGGCACAGAAATTCAAACTGTTGATTTATAGGTGTGTGGTATTGACACTTTTTTCCAACATTCAGCTACTAAAATCTGAATTTTAATCATGGTTTTTAGATTAGTAGTGGATTTGGGTATGGTTAGGATAAATAATGACTCATAGGCAAGGGAATTATGCATCATAATGAATTATTGAATTCGAGGAGTTTCCAACTAAAATTTAAAAATCCCTATGCCAACTGGTTATTCAAAATAGCTCATTAGGAAAGGATTTTAAGGGAAGTAGCTTTAGAGGAAGCCTTCGCTAGAGAGCCCTTTCTACAATTGAAGCCCTCACCAGAGAGCTCTGCCTGTTGCTAAGCTTTTAAGGAAAAGCTTTGTAGTGAAATATACTATAATTGTGCTTTTTTAGGTAGAAACAACTTTTGAATTAGAAAATTAACTCTAGCTTGCCTTAGATAGACAATGTATCAAATTTGTATATGACTTTGTTTCCTGAATAACTTACCTAGATATTGATCCTTACTGAATATTTAGAGAAGGCAGAAGCAACTTACTATTTTTATGAAGTAGCATCCAGAAATGAGATAGCATCCTTCAAGGATGATATCAACCTAAACAATCACCCTAATTGTCAGTCTAAACCTACACACCTATCGTGAATGTAATGTCATTGCACACATTTCATACAAGAACAATATTCAACCATTTGACATAGCAATTAGCAACAAGGAACTAAGTAGAGACGGGAAAAAAATTGTAGCAAGCAGGGAAAGAATAACCCCAATGACAGTGGCACTGCTTGTCGGACTGGGAGGAGCTGTTGTCGCTGGAGGAAATGCCACGAGAGAGGGAAAAAAACACATGATTTGGTAAAATAGAGAAGAAAGAAGGAAATATGAAAAGAAAATAGTACTCACAAGATGTAAGTGCCGCTCATCGGAGTTTAAGGCAATGCCGATGGAGGGAATAAGAGAGACAGCGCAGTTGAAAACCAAGCAACCCCTAACGCAATGGTAGAGCAAACCTATGAGGGACCTCAGGCAAGCCACTCATGGCCAAGGAGATCAGGAGTGCTGTCGAAGATAAAGGAAATGACGTTATTGTCGTCTCTGGCAGTGAAAGCTCCTTGGTTTGGTGTCATTGGGTACCAGCCTACAAGAGTCTCTCAATTCTCTATCAGGCAAGCAAAGGTGGGAATGGCGAAATAAATGGGAGAGGGGGAGGGGCTTGAAAATTTGTTTCCCACTC
>JAYJMB010005916.1:0-28227 GCA_036873735.1 Pouteria campechiana
GAGAGCTTTGAAGAATGGGAGGCTTCTTTCGACGGACTTTGAAAGGAACCTATTGAGCGCTGTTAACCTCCTGGTCAGTTGTTGAAGATCTTTAATATTATTAGGCGCTGCCATATCTTGGATGGCTTGAATCTTTTCTGGATTTGCCTCGATGCCTATCTAGGATATTAAGAAGCCCAACAGCTTTCCTGATTCTACTCCAAATGCGCACTTTTGAGGGTTCAACTTTATCTTGTGATCTCGGAGGGTTTTGAAGGTTTATTTCAAGTCTTGAACATGGCGGGTTTTGATTTTGCTTTTGACCACCATGTCGTCGACATATGCTTCCATATTTCTTCCCAGTTGATGTTTGAATATACTATTTATCATTCTCTGATAGGTTGCCCCTGCATTCTTCAAACCGAATGGCATTACCTTGTAACAGAATATTCCTACATCTGTGATGAAGGCTGTTTTTTCTTGGTCCGGCTCGTGCATCCGAATTTAATGATATCCGGAGAAAGCGTCCATAAAAGAGAGTAGCTCATGACCTGATGCGGAGTCTACTAGCTTAGGAATAGGGTAACTGTCCTTTGGACAAGTTTTGTTTAACATTGTAAAATCCACGCACATGCACCGTTTGCCGTTTACCTTTCTTACCATTACCACATTGGCAAGCCATTCTAGATAATGTATGGGTTTGATGAACCCTGCTTTAAGGAGTTTGTTTACTTCTATCGCAATGACTTCCTTTTTTTGGGAAAAAAAGTCGCTTTTTTTGCCTCATTGGTTTGTGGTTGTCATCGACCGCTAGTTTGTGGGAGGTAATTGATGGGTTTATTCTGGGCATATCTGAAAGTTTCTATGCGAAGACATCTGCATTCTCCCTTAGCAGGTCGACTAGTTCCTCTCTTAGTGGTGATTTTAGGGCGGAGCCGATTTGGATAATCCTTTCTTCGAATCCGTTTGTCAACGGGACCGTGACCAGAAGTTCTATCGTCTCATTACGGGTGATTTGTTGTTCGTCTCTGTTATCCATGGTGTCTATCTGCATGCTTTTCGACATTCCTGCCGTGGGTTAATTATCTTCTGTTGCAAGGTTCTTCTCTCTCTTCTCACCCCCTACCCTTTTGATGTTTATCCTTTGCTTTTCTGGGATCATCGGCCACATATTGTAGTAACTTCCCTCTTTTGATGATTTTCTCGATTTTTTCTTTTAGGATGCAACATTCATCTGTGTCGTGGCCAATGTCTTTGTGGAAAAGGCAGTATTTGCTTCGATTTAGATGGCTTCTTCTTTTGATCTTTAGTGGAGAGGGGACCTGGTATCCCTGTCTCTGGATTTTGTGGAGGACGTGGGTGGTGGAGCAGTTAAGAGTGTGCCTGGGAGTATCTCTGTTTGTTGCTGTTGTTTTACTTTTTTCGGATCCGTGAGCAGAAGATATTTGCCCGGATCCAGGGCGACGTCGATTATGGCTTCTTTCCCGCCATGAAGGCGGGGATCGCGACCGGCTCCGTTGTCTTTTAACATCCTCTTCTTTGGTGCTTTCATCTACGTCTATGTGTCGATTCAGCATCTCCAAGAGCTCTGAGTAGTCTCTTGGGGGCCATAGGTGTAGCTAGTACCTGACCTTCGGGTCTGCAATTCCACTTTTAAGTGTTGCTGCCATGATGTTGTGGTCTAGCTTTTCCACATCTAATGTATACCGATTAAATCTACTCACGTATTCACGGAGAGTCTCGCTCCCCCTTTGCTTTACCATCATCAATAACTTCACTGTTCTTTTCTGCCTCCGTTGAGCTATAAAGCATTTCCGGAAGCTCTCTTCTAGATCACTGAAGGATTTGATGGATTCTGGTGTCAGAGTTTGATACCAGGATAGGGATACCAGGATAGGGCTACTCTTTTGAGTATCGGTGGAAATGCGCAGCATTTAATGGCGTCGGAGACCCCTACAAGGGTCATTTGACCATCGTATCTGGCGAGGTGATCATCGGGGTCCGTGATGCCATCGTAACCTTCCAGGGATGACATTCTGAATCCTTTGGGAATCGGCTCCTCCAGGATTTCCGAGCAGAAAGGGGAACATTTTGCCAATGCTTGCTTCTCTGGCCATCCTTGAGTGTTCCATCCTTCTAGTTTAGTGGCATTATCTTCTGGGAGTTTTTTTTATCCCGGAGTACGAAGATGCCTCTCTTTCCTAGCCATAGTCAACTTGCCTCTGAATCGGCTCCAAGATGGTATAGATGGTATTTACTGGGTTGTTGGCCAGGATGCCCATGGCTAGTGTGTTTTCTATGTTTACCGGATGTGGTACCCGCACATCAGGTAGTAATGCTCCTAATGCGGGGTCGGTGACGTAGACACCAACTTCGTAAAGGTCTCTGGGTACGTTTGTTGGACCTTTCTGACATTGGGGATGAGGCAGTGGTGGAAGAGCTTCCGCGGCAGGAGGCCCACATAGATTGTTCCCTTGTTGTCGTATAAATTGTTGCATTATCTCACGCATCATATGTTGCATCGCCTGTTGGTTTGTCGGGCTAGGTTGAGTCGACAGGTTTTCAGGCTGTGGCATTGTGTTATTCTGGTTCGGCGTGGACTGCGTGTTATCGATGACTACAGGGAGAGAGGGAGCGTTGTTTGTGTTTATAATGTCATCTGACATCTTTTCAAACTTTTTGAAATGCTTCCCACAGACGGCATCAATGTTTGGGCGGTTCCCAAAAGGAATGCGGATGCAGTTTTCAAGATCTTCCCTCCTTAATTCCTGCAAGACTAGAACACTGACCAGAGGACGCTGGGGGTGTTCCCGGCGTGAACACTCCGACGCTCAAGTTAATATATGGGACTTTTAGAGGAAGAATGGAATAAGGACGAGTGATTTGTCTCAGGGATACATACCTGGTTCATGTTTATAGGTGAGCGGAGTGCGTAGCCGGGAGTCTTGCGAATCTGTAAGCAGGTCGAACTAAGAAGTTTATTTAGGAGAGGAATCCCTAGAGATGCGTATCCTAACTTTGGATTTTGTGAGATTCGGAGAGATCCTGAAAAGGTGATAGCCTGACGTGGTGAGTTGCCACCTCGATAACTAATATGTGTTAGAGTTCCCTAACACCCATCATTGGTCCAAATCTTTTATGAATCTTCCTTGGATTCATAGAGGGGCTTGATCGTGGAATGGAATGGATTTGCTTGCAATTTTTTATTTTTAAAAGCTTACTTTAACATGTGCTTTTTACATTAATTGTATTTTTTAATTATTATCTACCTATATATTTTAATTTTATTTACTTTATAACTGATATCATCTTCTATTGCTTCTTAAGTTATTTTAAATCCATCCCATGCTATTCCAAATCTAATTCATGCTTTTAATTCCATCCCATGCCATTCCGAATATAATTCATGCTACCTAGACCCTTTAAAAAGGGCAACATTTATATCCTGAATAGTAGCCGTTGAAGTCCCCTAAAATTTTAATATATATTTATAGTATTATTTGTTGAATCTTTTGTTTACCCATTTTTTTATCCATATGCTAGTTGCCAATGTTGGGCTTTGAACTACTTATATTCTGCAATGTCTAGCTACTGAATTTGTGTAGATTTGCATGACAAACTGAGCCAATTGGAGTGACATAAAAGTTGTATTGTTTATATGGTTTGAGTAAACTGAGCTCGCATGGCTTCCAGAAGAGTTGCTAAGAGTTGCTGTTCTTGGCATAATTTTGATGACATTTCTCATGTGCTTAAAGGTATTTTAAAGGTTGATCATTTAGGTCTTGCAGCTTTGAGACTTTAGTTACTTTGTTGTTCTTTTGGTAATATGTTAGTTGGGTCGTTTTTTTGGATACTTAATTTTTGGTTTTTTTCAATGTTGATTTATAACCCCCAAATGTCAGGGTTGTAGCCACGGTATTTCTCTGCCACAAATGAGGTTTTTTTTCAAAATAAATAAATCAAAAGAAAAAGAGTAAACCTGACATCGAAAAAAAAAATCATTTATTTTTCCAAGTATATTTGCCAATGTAAACCGGATGTATCTTTGTTGGCATAAATTCTAAGATCCCAAAGGAAGAAAAGGTGAGGTAATTATTGGCAATCTGTACTCTTCGAACATGAAAGAGTAGATTGTCCTTTCTCTTATAAATGCAGGCAAAGGGCTGAACCACGATAATCGAGTTTTCTTCTCGCGCTTGTTTTTTGTTTGATTTATGCGATTTGAAGGAGGTGTTTGTATTTGCAATCACTACCCTAGCAAATGGCATTAGAATTACATTTGACTAGGAATCGAGAGTAGGATTATGAATTGGTGGTCAATTGGATATGGTTGCAATAGCAACCTTAACACTAAATGCAAGAATCATAATTTCATGTTGTGCCGGCTTATCTTTTTTCACTAATGCCGTTCTTATATTCTATCTCTTAATCATTGAATGCTATTTGGATTTTTACCAGTGACCAGAATTTGCAAGGAAAATTGCCATGCAATAAAAAAGGAAGAGGAAGTAGAAAGGAAAAGAATTATAAATTAGAAAAAAGACAAAGAAGAGAAGTAAAGAGAGAGAAAGAGGATCAACAGAAAAAGATGAAGGATAAAAGGAAGTATCGGTTCAACCATGAACCGATTAGCGGGTTCCATCAGCCTGATTTAGTTCAATAGTAATTTTTTTTTTACTTGTAATATTTTTAATAGAATAAAATAATAAATTAAAGTAATACAGTATTATGATAAAAGATTTGTATATTTAGATTAATATCTATGGTTTAGATTTTTTAAAATTATATTGTATTATTTTTAAAAGTTTAAAAAAATAAAAAATGATTTATTTGGTTGAACCGGCCTATCGTGAACCGGACGCCTTGACCAATCAACCATCTGTACGGTTCTAATCACAGCAGAAGGAAGAGATAAAAGAAAAGGGCGATTAGTTGCTTGCAGTACCCCTCACACTGTTTGCCATTGCTACCCAACACCGATGCCTACTTCAACAACAATCATTAACAATCACTACCCACCATTAGCACCCGCACGAGTTCTTGATACCTACTTCTCAACCACCACCACAACCCCAGTGGATGATGATTTCAAAACCCAATCAGGACTGGAAAAAAAAAAAAAAAGCATCCAAAATCGAAGATTCTCATGAGAATGTAACAGGAACTTGTAATTTCGATCGACTTTAGACAAAAAGTAAATAAAATTAAATGAATAAGAGGAAAATAAAAGTAAAAACCTATTTTAAATTTGGAACAGGAAGAACAATATGAATGGGCTAGAATTTTAAAAACATCACGCCAGAAAAAGCTACCGTGGGATAGACAAGAAGGCGACCAAAACGTGGAACGATGTGTGTGCTGATTGCTAGCCAATCTGAAGGACAGGCGTGCATGAAGCAGAGCTTAGAGTCGTGCAACAACAGGATGTCAGGACAGCCACCGCACACCAATGGATTTCCACGCTTTATTCCTTGGCAACTTTGTTTGGCAGACTCACTCATCATCCTTTCCTTTTCTACTCGAAGCATCCTCAACTGCTTTTATCTGTGGTTTTTTGTTTCCCCAAGTTGGGTCTTTTTCTTTCTCAGGCCAGAGAAACCAAAGGAATGCTTGGTGGGGTATTTGTAAATGAATAAAAAACAAGAAAAAAAAATTGATGTGAGCAAGAGAGGGAATCTCATCAATGAGGAAAACGAAATGGCGAAGATAGAATGCATAAAGGAATTATGGCAAACATAACTCTTTTATACATTACCTATTTAGCAACATACCCGATTGTGTAGCAGGCGGGCCCAGAGTACCTTAGAGATAGAATACCAACCATAGATTGTGTGCAAAGCTACTTGATGCAAACCCTAACAGCTGTAGGAGAAATCACTCATCGTCGTTCTCATTGAAGTCATACATATGAGGATTTTTGAATAACCCGCACCAACTTAGATGCTTGTTTTTTGAGATGACGTGGTAACGTTGATTTTTTTTTTTAATCATTAACAATTTGATCATCTAATATGTCAGATTGATTGTCTAACATGGATTATACTGTTGACCTATTCACCATGAATTTAAGAATTTATTTAAGACCATTTTGCTTTTGAGAATTAAAACCTATCCATCGCGTACTTGAATATGCAATCCTACCACGTATCCCGTTCCCCATGGGAAAGATATTTATTTTATAAAAGAGGATTATTCTCACTTTTGGTGAGAAATTATGAGAAAGAGACATGAGATTATTCCCTTCATGGATAATCATATTAAGCAAGAGGGGTATTGCTATCATAACTTAGATTATGTGTTCAATCTTGATGCTGAATAAAGGCATAGGCTGTGTTGCATGCTTTTACGAATTGGAAATTAGAGTAGAAGGGCTTGTCCAACAAGGTATGATGGATGACCAAATTTAAGGGAGCCCAATCTAGATCCCTAGAACTCAGATTTTAATAATTAGATAGTCATTTTCAATATTTTTGGACATTCTAAACTGAATAGAAGAGTAAGATTATCCAAAAGAAGACCAAATCATGAGATTCTGGTGAACGACTATCAAGAAATGAGATTTTTACTCCCTAAATTGATGGTATGGTCTACTAAACAGGTCAAAAGGTGATATGAGATGTAGGATCCAATTGATGATAACGTAAATTGAGTCAAATTATCGGATTTGATGGATTAGATGACTATTTTAGACAAATCATATGAGTAAATTAGATGGATTAGTTAATCAACTTAGATGTTAATGTAAGATGTAATATACAAGACTACATGCATGGATTGATCAGATACTTTAAGTTTATAATAGAAATTTTATGTTATTGACCATATGAACTGGTATGACCATTGCACGTTGAGATTATATATCTATCCTGCTTGCTTAGTTTGTGTAAACTCACCTCAATATCTTTTGTATTTGATGCAGACCACAATGGACGCAAACTACAATGGACATTGATGCGTGGATTGTAGGATAGACATGAAGGCACCAAGGACTGGAGTTTAGATGACTCATTTGGAGTTTAGATGACTCATTTGTTTGTGTACACTTATTGTATTTTAGAGACAGTTTGAGGAATTAAATAAGATAATCATTTATTTCTTATTTATTTGTGTATTTTGTATTGTTGTTATGTTTCATCTAAAGCGTGAAAAATCTTGAGAGAACCACTTTTAGAGCTAGCGTAGTGGTATAAGATACTATTCTAAGTCTAGGTCATGATAATTTTCCTAAGCCTATCTATGACCATAGACTATCACAATCTTTGGAGGTAAGTTAAGCCCATTAAAGAAAGTTTAACTAGACTGTTACCCCAACTCAAACTATACCCACATAAAATTCATCATCTTTTAAAATATGAAATATAATTTTAATTAAAGGTAACATGTATAGGAGTAGTGTTATCAGAATCAGATTGATGGTTGAATTGATGAGGCGTTTGGTTTACAGTCCAATTGGTCCAATCAGCTTATTCAACCATTTGAGCTACTTTTTTATTTTAAAAAAATTAAAAATGATAGAGCATAATTTAAAAAAATTTAAATCATAAATATTGATCTAAATATATAGTTTTTTGTAATACTTTACTACTTTAATTTATTAATAATATTAAAATTTTAAAAATCTATTGTTGGATGGAATCGGGCTAGATTCGACTGGTCAGCTGATTAGTTTGCGGTCGAATCGATTTGATCGGCCAATTCTGTGTGATAACAATGGATATGAATCCAAAGGAGCCAACCCTCTTTTAGATACATAATTTTATTTATAATTTAAATTGAAATAGTAGGTTTATATCATTTTTTATTTTTCCTTTTAATTTTATACTTCGTAATATAAAGCATGGGAAGAGAAAAAGATGCACCTGAATAAAAAGATACATGAAAGTTAATCGATTTACTTTCTATGCGCCCAGCCTAACCCTTAAACACACTTGATCAATAAAAATTCTTTACAAGTAGAGTTAAGGTTGGATTGACCTTGGCCTGTTATAGCTCGACTGATTTGCACCGCAATCTTCGGTTGTATTCACATAACTATATTTTCTTTACTGTTGACATTCTATGTTTATGTTATTAGTGTTCACTGTCGGACATACGCATGCCTTTTGGGCATGTCTGGGGCACCCTCTATTCATGCCAAGAGGCGTCATATCAACTGTTAAATCTGTCCTCAAAGCATTAGTACAGACAAAGGCATCGTACATTTCACCATGAGCGTTTTTCTCTTGTCATTAATCAACCCCAAAGAAACATGAACAGAAGTTCTATCTTCTTCTTCCAATATGAAAAGGAAAGTACGTCGCTTGCTCTGGTCATCCGTTTCACCGTTGGGCAAGTAAAAAGAACGTGTTTATTGGGAATGCTGAAGCTTTTAAAAATAACCAGAGACTGCCAATGAAATTCCAGTTCAGAAGACGACGGAATGAAGCAAACAGCTAGAAAGAATTAAATTATCTGAAGATGCACGTCTCTGACCATTCCTTGCAACCCATGCATTCAGGCAACGCACTGTGGAAGGCATGTGCATGCTGCATGTCCATAGGCAGGGTTACACTTGTATATATAAACACACACCCTCAATTCTTTTTAAATTGAACTACCAACCTAGGTTTGGTTTGCAACTTAACAACCAATGCTGTAGTTGAATTTGGGCCGATTTTGAAGAAAGATTGTGTTGGGGTTGAAGTTTTGGCCAATCTGTAGTACAAACTCAACTTCAATTCGTTGGGGTATTTGCGAAATAGACACTATTCTTTTATATAACTACAAATTATCTTTTTTTGGATATTTATATGATAGATTTTCTAAGTAACAAAATGTTGTAAAATAAACTTTATTAACGTATGGTAAAATATCAAAAATGCAAATGTGAAGCTTAAGAAGTTTAGTTTGTAAACATTTTTTTATAAATTAGATTTTCCAAATTTTCTATCTATTTATTTAAAACCCAAACCAACAATTTTTGTCAAGCTCCATAAGTTAATGGAGTTTATTTTGTACATTAGAGCTGTACAAATATTTAAAATACAAGGGCTAATTAGCAATTATATAAAGTTAAGGAATCTTTTTTACAAATACTATATCAAATTTGTTTATTGATGTTCAAGATATATGTGCACAAAAACTTGTCCATGATATTTCATTATCATTTAATTGGATTTGGACAAATAAAATTAATAATTCTATATTGTAAATATTCCCTAAATCTCTTGATAATGCACCTCTTGTGAAAGCATGATATAATCTTGTTTCAAATGCTAAGATTCACAAAAATCTTTGGTTTGAGTAATTTTTTAAAAACTGAATATTTATAAGATTGTATATTAGATTTTGGTTTAGATGCTATGTATACCATATAATATAACTTTAATAAACACAACCTTATTCCAGCTAAAGTGATCATACAGAACTATGGGCCTATTTGATTCTATTGAAGCACAAAAATTGTTTGATACAATTAAAATAGATGACTAGAAATCACTTTAAATTTACAATCAAGATGATTTTTTTAATGATAAAAATGCCTGAAAATTAGCACAACGAATGACTTGGATCTTGATGAAAATCTCATGCTACGTAAAAACAGTGAGGTTTCACCGTGCAATCGGTACCGTGGCATGTAAAAAATGAATAAAACGTAGAATCTCTTGAAATAGTAAATAAAAAATTTAGATGATACCAAAATTAGTCTGAGCCAGTTACAGACAAAAAACAGCAGTGTTGAATGAGACTAAGTACTGGATTTTTCCATTGTTTCTCAGATGCTTCATTTCTACGCATCCATAAGAAAATCAGCATTTGAGTCTAAAATCATGAAGATGATTGGGAGCAGATATTAGTGAAAGACCGGAGTCAAAACGGACTATACGTGGGTAGAAGCATGAGAATGGTCCACATCAATTCAACCAGAATTCCAACATTAGTGACAGTGAAATTCCAAATAAATGACTTAAATAACGGAAGGGTGGCCCCCACGTTTGAAACGAAACCCGAGGACACACCGGAGACCGAGGACAGAGCCGGCTTGGGTGGATCGCTTTTAAGGCCACTACATTGCCGGTTGAGTAGGGAGGACTCTTCCCATCCCAAAGAAGTGTTCACATACAACCAGGTGGACGACAAAACCCTGCCCCACCCACACCCTTCCAATCGTCAGGTTGGCCGCAACGTATGTCACATGCATACACCATAACGAGGACTGGATGGCAGCTTCTCCTCCAAATTGCTGTACGCGGGCATCCGTGTTCTGTTTCCCACATAACTTCCCCACTGCCTGCGAAGAAGGGCAGGAAGGTAAAAAGAAAGCCAAAAATCTTCTTTGAATTTCAGAATCTCAAAAAATATATGTATTCCGTTTTTTTTTTTTGTGGTTTAAGATATTCTTCTTGGTATGTAAGAACTGAATTCCTCCGGAACGAATTCAACCGTTAGATTCCCAACATCATCAGCACCACCATGCTTTCATGTCCTTCTCCTTTCTCTTGAAGACCCGTTTCCTTCATCCTCACACTTCGAATTCTTTTCATTAGTGTCATCCCTCTCTCTCTCTCATGGCTACTCAGGCCATGCTAAACGGCCATGAAATCAGCAGGCAAGAAATCCAGGAAGCCATTGCAAAGGCCGTTGAGCTTCGATCCCTTCATGCGGCGCTGCTGCAAGGAAATAGGCCTGCAAATCTGAGGCTCGGCAGCAGCTCTTCGCCCTCCTTTCCACGCTCTTCTAATCAGTTCTCTGCTCAGGACTACCCTGTTTTCACGCCTGTGAGTGCCCCATCTTTTCTTTTCTTTCTTTTTTTTTTTTTTGTCGGTCTTTGGGATTTTTCTTTTCTTGGTTGGTTTTGTAATCTCGTGTATTTCTGAATTGCGATTCTGTTATGGGTCGAATTTAATATTTTGTTGCTGGATTATTTGGACAGTTCCTTAGCGGGGTTTTGGTATTGAGGTAGCTAGATTCTCGCACTGGTTTTTCACATATTTCTTTCTGGATTGTTGCGGGCTGTTTCTCTTCGATTCAATTTTCTGAGAATTGTTTAAAGGGTTTTGTTCTAATGATACGGATGAATTTCTATAGTACTTTATTAGTAATTTCAAGCAGTGAACTTCGCTGTTTTTCTTTACTTTTCTGAGAATTTCTTATTGGGTTTTAGTGCTATGGATTAGATGAATTTTCTCTGTACCTTAAAGTTTTTAAGAAAAACAAAAGATAGTGTGAACTTTCTATGATTTTTTTTCTCTTTCTATCATCTACAAAATATCATTCTTCGATTATTTGATTTTTGAACGGATGTCTCAGAGTTATGAAGATGAGCCCTTATCTGGGTACTATTCAATTAGATCTGGCAATCGAAGATTATCAGACATTTGGGATGGTATTTGCGCAGAGAGTAGAGAAGAAGACGAGGAGTCAGATTTCTCTGATACTAAAAAGGCAAGTATGTCTTCAAGGACAGCACTGTCTTCTGGTTTGATCGGCAGAGATCACCATGCTTGTGCAATGGAAGATCAAAAATCAGTTGCAGGTTCATGTGCTAATCACAGCAATTTTCTGCAATCATCACCTAAAACAGATAATTTCAAGTTGGATACGAGAGCTGCATCAGGAGACTTTGATACCGTGACAACTTGCAATACCTGCAAGCCTGCAATTATCAGCAGAGAGACCGAAGGCGACACCAAGAGTGGGAAGAATTCAAATTCTGTGGTGCCTATAACTGATTCCCAATTGCCGCTTCAGTCAAACACAAAACATAAAGGGCAGATCCTCTCTTGGTTGTTACCAAAACTGAAGAAGAAACAGAAGGCAGAAACACCGCCACATGGAATTGAATCTGAAACTGCATCACAATGTTTAAAAGATTCCGGGCTCGAATCATTGAAGAAATCGCTGCTGGAAGCCAATGAGAACCGAGATGCAGCATTGATGGAGGTTGCAGAAATGAAATCCTCCTTAGAAGAGCTGAAACAGAAGCTACTTCACTTGGAGGAGTACTGTGATGAGCTGAAGGGAGCCCTGAAACAGGCAGTGGGGGCAAATGAAGTCCGAGCTTCGGAGCTTCCTAGTCTTACAAGGAGAGGCAGGTCAATAGATGGCAGCAGCTCAATGCCTGTCAGCAATGAAGCAATGATAGAGGGTTTCCTGCAGATAGTATCTGAAGCAAGGCTTTCAGTTCAGCAGTTCTCCAGGTCTCTCATCGCTGAGATTGAAGATACCGATGAACATCTGATGGAAAAGCTCAATTTGCATCTCCAGCCACACAATCTAACTTCGCAGTCAAAATACTCAAAAGGGATGTTGTATCACATGGAAGCACTTATAAACCAATCCCTCCACCAGGACTTCGAGAACTGCATGTTCGAGAGGGATGGACCACCAAGGATTCTAGATCCACAGCAAGATCGCCGAGCTAAGTTCACGGCATTTGTTGCATTGAGAAACCTCAGCTGGAATAATATCTTGAGGAAGGGTACAAAATACTACAGTGAAGAATTCAGCAGGTTCTGTGATCAGAAGATGAGCTGCATTATCTCTGCGCTGAATTGGTCGAGGCCATGGCCAGAGCAGCTCCTGCAATCTTTCTTTGTTGCAGCAAAGTGTGTCTGGCTTCTCCATCTGCTGGCCTTCTCTTTCAGCCCACCATTGGCGATCCTAAGAGTCAACGAGAACAGAAGCTTCGATCCTCACTACATGGAGGATATTCTTTTGGAAAGGCAGAGACCTCAAGCTGCAGCAAGAGTCAAGATCATGGTAATGCCAGGATTCTACGTCGAAGATAAGGTGCTAAAATGCAAGGTCCTTTGCAGGTATAAGAGAGTAGCCTAACCATTCATTTTCCAAGTTGGAGCATCAAACAGAGAATGATCAAGGGAAACGGGCATTTTCAATTGAACAGCCAGTGGCTTGGTTGGAAACTGCCTTTCATTTACCACATCAAATGATAATGTGTTCACCATCACAAGGCTCACTTATTCATCTGAAGAAAACTGGTAAGTTGTAGCCTATGTACCATCTCCAAATGCAATCAAAATCAGAACATTTGGATCATCAGCAAGAAGGATGATCCCGATAATCCACATCTGCATTTTGCTGGCTAAACAGAGTCATCACATACCATTCTTTCATCCTCTTCTTCATGGGTATGAATTGACTCACTGGATGTAATCTAGAGTATTGCATATTGCATTGTCGGAGAAATACTTTTTACCTTCAAGAGAAAACACTAACTGCAAATGCTCATTGTTTTCCTTTTTAACTCAATTGATCTAGACGCCCACTATCTGATCAATGTTTATTGTTAGTGCTATCTTATTTTTTTAAATCTGAACTGTTCTTTTCCTCCTCCATGAAGAGGAATTTAGAAATGCAGATTGGCTAGCTCGTGATGTGGGCTGTGTTTGTACTTGGAAACGAACCAAATTGTTTATGTTGATCATGGGACCACCAATATGCCATGGTTGCAATGATGAAATAGCCTTCCTATTGCAGTTTTATTCTTTTAAAGGCCCGTTTAAAGCAATCTTAGTTCAATCATTTCCAATTTCTTGAACGACACTACAATTTCATCCGGTAGTGCATATTTCTTGAACGACACTACAATCTCATCCGGCAGTGCATCCAAAGGCAGCATTGGATGGCAAGAAATGCCAACTACGGTTCTCATTACAGTTATGATGAGAAAACTATAAAGTCATTCTTTGCCAGAGGTTGGATAAGCAGTTCAGTTTGCAGTCATTACAAGGGGCATTTGCATATATGCCCACAATTTTTGTCTAAAGCTCTAAATATGCTTACATAGTTTTAAAAATTGTAAATAATCTATGTAAAATTGGACATCATTTTTAAATATACAAATGACACAAGGATTCCTGGCAATATATCAAAACACCCTTACAACAGCTATATATGTACTTTGTAAAATGCCCAAAATACTTTTGAGGCAAATACTAGTAAAGGTGGAGAGGAATAGGGCAGAAAGAAGAAAAAAGAGGAGAAGTTCCCACTATGCCATCAATTTCTTTAACATTTTTCACCCATTTGCTTTTTAAACGGGGTAGGTAATACAAGGATTTATTATGATTACATTTCTTTCTCGAGGAGCTCACACGCTACGCTGCCATCAACATCACGCTGCCATGATAAGCCATCAATGACCATGTGGAAACCATGAAGCTGCCAGATTGGTGGCCCTGCAATGGTGTCCACGCGGTTTTATCATGGCTACTTAACCGATCCGTTCCCATCAACAAGTCAAAGGAATCTAAGATCCAACGTGGAAATGCAGGAGATGTGTAGCGAATTTCATCATGTCCACACGGTTTTATCATGGCAATTCAGCATTTGAAATTTCTCAAGCTTCCTCATCTCGCTGCATCCTTGTGAATCCAGACTTCCTTTTCTCAACCCATTTCGATCCGAATTTTGTTCTTCAATCAAGAAGACTTCCATAACGGAGAATTGAGGAACTCCACATTTGATCAGATTTTAAACGTAGCATAAAAAAAATTTAAAAAGAAAAAAAGGAAAAAATGAAAGGAAAGGATTTCTACCATCTCGTCCATGCACTTAGGTCACCTCTCAGATGGGTCATGGACCCAAAACACTTCAAATAGCTTATTTCAATTTCTCAACCGCCCAATGAAAAGGCCACTCTACAGGAAGCGCGTGCTTATCCTGAGGCAGGTTAATGACTGGACCATCAGGAGCGCCACTTCAATGCTTCTAAGCTTCTCCATTATGACGACAATTTATGAATGTTGAAAATATAAATAACGTTGATTGGATTTGCCTAATTGCCTAATTTCGTTGATTGGATTTGCATTGCCGGCTCTTATACTTCAAAAGTCTATTCTATGAAAACAAAAAAGGGAAGATTTCATCAATGGGAGTCCAGGGCAGTGTATTTTTGCATTGTTTGTATATGGCCTTGGTGGTTAAAGTTGGAAGGGAAATTGTCATAATGCATATAATTTATTGGCCTCTTTTATTCACCAAAGGTAACATTCAGACCGCAACCGTGAGTCACATCTTGAAAGGGGCCTTAAATGCATGGTATTAAACTGAAAAAGATATCCCCCACTTGATCATAACATAGAGAGAAGTGCTTTCTCCTTTGGCTTTTGTGCAAATAAGTCTTCATTTCGACATTGATCTAAACCGTTAATCACTAGCTGTGTGATGAAACTTTCAATTCTTTTGATTTAATCATATAAAAGATAAGCGTGGTGGGGAAGTTTACAGTATTAAGAATTAGCCATTGCAGATTCCACATCTGTAGACCATTGCAGATCAAGAAAGGTTGCTGATGGCGAGAAGCAGCTTTGGAAAACCACAAGTTAACGCAGATGCAAGATGTGGAAGACTGGCAAGACAGAGAAAAAGGCGATAAAACGGGGGTCACGACGAAGACATACTTTGCTTCCGTGCGTCGTTTCGCTGATGGGTCTCGTTACTTCGCTTCTAGCTAGTGGCCGCTCGTCGACGTGTGTCTCGTTACATGTTGAAAAATCCTTGCCAGGCCTCACCAAAACGCTGAAATTGCCTTTCTTTTTAAAAGATATCATTGCCATTGTGAAAATTGCAAACCGTAGTTAAGTTATGAAGAAAAAATAACTTTAATAATTAATTATAATTAGGTAATTCACTGACCAAAAATCTCATAAAATGACGAATTCCACATCTCTTTCATTGCTTCCTTTCTAGATTTTTTCCCCATCTTCTTTCTCTTCATTTCTTTATTTTTTTCAGTAAATTCTCACTCTTCTTTTTTCAGGTGTAAGAATATTTCTTAAGGAATAGATTTTTTATACCCATGACCAAAGTTCTTGGCTCTGCTATAGGGTTTTGTTAGATATTGATCTGCAAATGGCAAATACCTCTTCTCGGTGGCCCAGATTCCTGGAATGAGACAAGTCAGGTTGAGTAATATTGAACGTAGATGAAATAAAATCTGGTCAGAGATGTAGCACCTTTTTTTGTCCTCCTGGCATGTTCCCCTACTGGCTGACCGATCGATCTGTACAATTGCTTGTGCAACGTAGAGAAGCCATATATTTCTAAGGAAATGGTCCCCCTCCATACAAATATTGCTTTCAGTCCAACCAGCACAATCCTCTGCCTCCCCACTCCATCCCTGTCATTCAATTCCCTGAGTTGGCATTCAAACACTGGGGTGCATGTCACTTTTTTAGCTTACAGTGGCTGCAGATTGTAGGCTAGCAGCCGAAAGGATGGATTTTCAAGAACACTGGGGATTACCATTTCTTTCTCACCATTGCATCTTAGGAACTTTATCGGCAGGGATTGTGATGTTTATTAATTAGAATTCACTTTAAAAACTACCGACCAATATTCCATGTTACTGTCAGTTCTTGGAAATCTTGGTTCTCTCAGCTTAAGCCACTAAATAAGGGGGAAAAAAAATAAGACTAATGAAAATTCCTTAAAACGACCATTTGATGAGATTCTGGTTCTCAAACGGAAGATAAAGTCTAAAATAAATACATTCATTTATGTCTATGTATCCATATACTGTAGATAGCCTTATTAAATTGGATTAAAATCTAAATAGGTTGCCCAACTCAACATGATCCAAATCTATTTCCAAGTCAAGTCAAGTTCAACACAAAAATCTAGTTGGGCTGGTTGGGTTGCGGTTGAACTCAATTAACCCAAAGTATCACCCTTATTTCGCATCGATGAACTTTTTACTTTTTGTAATGGCTAGGCAGTAAAAATGTATGGAATAGTGGTAAATTATTTAGTATAGAAAGGTTTCCACTACGGTTATCGTGGAAATAATTTAAGTGGACCCACCACAATGTATTATAATCATGGCTTCTGCAACCATCAAAGAAAAGTGGCCTGATTTGCTTGCCTTCCACAAACTAAATAAAGAGCTCATTTTTGGTGTCAGTCTGATCAGATGCCAAAATGGGTCTAACAATAACTGTGTTGCACCATTGAAATCAGTAATGGCAATGGAGTCAGCAGTGCAACAGTCATTCACCAGTGATTCGCACTAGCAACAGTCGGTAGGGCAGAAGCCATGCACCAGTGAATTGAGCAAGCGGCCAATGAAAGGAATCAATAATGCGAAATATTTTTAAAAATCGAAAACATCCTTTGGATATAAAAAAATTTTAAATAAAAAATATTTTTAAGAGGGTTGATTTTTTGGGTATAGAATTTGTTGGGATAATTAACACTCTCTTCTTTGATCTCTTTTTAAAAAAATTATTTTTCATTAAAAAATATTTTGTGCTTAGAGAATATTTTATTTATTGAAAAAATATTTTAACAATTTCAACCATAGGCAGCCATGCTGGGAATGAATCTGGTTAAATTTTAAAAGTTCATAGATATACTTAAAAAATAAACTTATGCCATGATCATGATGCAATGTCATCAAACTTCAAAGGCACGCATGTAAAATGCAAGGGCCTGTGAATAGCGAGTCATTCCATTCTCCGAGTGAAAGACTCCCGGCTTTCGGGATGCACCCTCTCAATTTGTTGTGCTAATCCCAAGGTATGTATCTTGGGTTCTTGGCTCTTCTCTACAGGTGATCTGGCACCTTACCATGGCCAATCATACCACGTGCATGGGTCCTATTCCAAAACATGATTTGGGTGGGATTTCTCAATGGATTAAGAGCACTTAATGTTTTAAGATTAGAGATTACTTGGGAAAAACCCAAGTTAAGGAGCAAAATGAGCAGAATATGGTCAAAATTAGTATTTGTATTTTCAATAAATACTTATTTATGGGTGACAATTATCAAAGATGTTATCATTATTTTCGGGAACTTCATCAGTAACATAAGAAAAAATTAGAACAATAGAGAAAACTTAAGAGATTTTTAGTAAAACTTTGTAATAAATTTTAATAAATATAAATACATAATTTTAGTAAAAAATTAGATTAAAAATTTATCATTATATGAATAATAAATATGTACATGAGAAATGTATATAGGTTGAGAATGAATGTATGAAAAAGATTTGAACATTCTTGAACATGCAAATCTTCACCATGTATGCATTCATTAATTTCTAAAAAGTACTCTAGATATTTAAAATCAATCAAAAAATATATTTACAAATTTTAGAAAATAATTTTATTTTTTATAATTTAAAAAATATTTATAATTAATATTAAATTAAAAAAATTAAAAAATCCAAACAAAACCTTACTTAAAATATTTAACTAAATTATATTTATAATGACCCAAACACTAATTTTTTGAAGAAATATAGTTTTATGGCTTACTCCTAAAATTCATAATTTTATAAAAAAATATTTTTTCTAGTGAAAATCTATATTTTTCAACAAATATTATATTTAATTTATATTTTTTATTTATAAATAGTGACTAATTTGGAATAAATCAAATGACTTGGGGATTTATCCCAGATTGCGTGTTCATCCCCAATCTGTCTAAATCTGATAGATTTGGTTATACAAATATATTTAAATTAATATTTTAATATAATACAAGTATTAATCACATTATTTTGAATAAAATAAATATAAAAAATAGTAAAAAATATATTTTCATACCTAAACAGTGTTTGGGCGCTCAATTAGAAAAATGTGATTTTTATCTTGAAAATTAAGTTTTTCTCCCACAAAATTAATAATAGTTCTTTGGTTTATTATAGTAGAATGTAGAAATAAGAGGAAGAAGGAAAAAAATAGGTTTGAAAGGGATTTTCGCAACTTATAATGACCATCCATTAAAAATTAATATTATCTTTATTTTACTAGAAATATTAATAAAATATTGATATTATCAATAAAATGTTAGATTTTATAAATATTTTTGATAAAATAAAGATAATATAGATTTTTAATGAATTTTGTTATTGTTGGGAGGCTAAAACGATATTATCAACAATAATATCGTCGATAATATCGATAATGGAAACACTGGTCAAGATATTATAAATAAATTAAACTAAGAAACTTGTCTTTATGAATTCTTGAAGGGTAAAGGCAGAAATGAAGAAACCAGGTATTATTCATTGGTTCCAATTTCTTGCTTGCCGATTCACAGTTTACTGAGCTGTCAGCAACCGTCGCATGGGCCTTTTTTATCCTCGCCATTGACGGATTCGCTGTTAGACACAGCCAAGTTTTCGACAGCAGCAGCTCGATCGTGTTCATACATCCAGACACTGACAACCCCAGCACCCAAGATGCATGCAGCTCACCTTGTCCTCGTTTTTGTGAGGGAAAATACCACGAAGAAGAAGAGAAGGATCCATAAAAGGGAGAGCCAAAAGACAGAGCGCTCCAACACCAGAAAAGATAGCAATTCTAATCAATGCCCCCATGAAGGGCAGTCAAGTCTGTTGAATAAAAGCAGATTTTGTAATACATCTAATTTAAATAGATTTTGCTATGAAGTGATAAGTTATATTTTAAACAATTTATATGGTTAGAAGGATTTAAACGATAGGTGGACTCCATTTTTTGTTATTAAAAGAGAAGGGCTAGGATCACATATGAAGTTTTTACCACAATTGTATATAGTGAAAATGCTTGATTCAAGGCCCATGATGATGTATTTATAAAATTTAATCCATCTATTATATTTGATGCTACTTTTTAAGTTAAATTAAAAACTCTATATCAATTGGATACTTAAGTAGGCCACAAATGAAGAAAAAATTTTAACTTTGTACATTTATCCTCAAATGAGATAAATTTCTGATCCACTTAAGTCAGACATTGAGATAATTTTTTTAGAATTTGAATAAAAAATAATATTTATAACAATATATAGATTAAATTTTATAAATACATCATTGTAGGTCTCAAACTAAGCATTTATGGTGATGACATTTCTATGTGATCATTACCCGAAAAATACTGAAACTTATAGCCGAAGTACTTTTGTAAATTAATAAAAGTGGACCACCCGTGAATTTAAACCCCTGTACAAGGAAAGATTGTTGACTTGCATGCATCAGTTCCCGAGCTGCCCATTCCCTACATGGAGCATGTATGCTGTTTCAGTGCTGGGTAATATTACTTTCATGGTCAGCTGGACATTCAAGCTTTCAATTTCTTAGCCCCAGCTCAAACAGGGGGGTTAGAAAGCTGACCTTAAATCATGCCTGCTAGTTTAATACCCAAGCCAGGCTCAAGAACAGCAAAACTTAGCCAGATATGCAATACTTTCTTCTGCATATCAAGTTCTATTCTCCGCCAGAGTATCAAATTCCTCATGATAGAAAGTGAAGTGAGCCGCGTGAGATTATAGCCTCGCCGAGGGAGGGCATTCGACACAACAGCTATGAGGAATGTACGGCCACCTTTTTGAAAGCGCACACCGTTGTGTTTACTTTCAATGCTTGCCTTGGAAGGGGTGGCCTCATAAAGCCACTTTTTTATCTGTCAAACTGAGATTTTTATAAAGGATGACAAGGGCCTCAAGTATGAATTGCATAGAATAGATGGTTGCATCATGATGGCTATCGGTCCAAATTCAACAATGTTGATTCTAATTGTCGGCGACAAGTCTGCAGCATGTTTTCCGTGGCGGAAGCGACATTTTCCCAGAAGGAAGGCAACTAGGATGGTTCCATACACCAGCTTTTATGAATGATGGAATCCATGACTTGGGTCTGTCCATGTATATTTGCGCAATCTATGAAAATGTTTTTAGTGGTCCAATGTTTTAGTCTAATTTTTCATTTACCCAACTTAACCTGTTATAAATGGGTCGGCCGGGCTCAAGTTGAACCAAACCCAAGTTGCGCCCCCAACCAGGGAGCTACTAAAAAAAATATTCTAGGAAGCAGGAACTCATAGAAACCTCTTCCTACTGGATCTCCAAGCCTAGTAAAAGAATGGGGAGCTATAAAACTTCTATTGAGGATCTTATTTTATACCTTTTCTCATGCTTAGTAACTGTTAGGTTCAAACTGCTTGTTGACTGGATTTGATTTTCATCAAAAAATTCATTGTCTAGGACCATATTTTCCATGTCAATCCTACTGTTTTTTATTATTACATATATTTTCAATCAACACCTCCTGTTATTTTACCCTTGTTTACTGTATGACCAACATCATTTCTTATAGTGCTAATATTAATTTTCTTTTCATTTAATTCCATGCTAACCAAATCTACAGTACCATCAATTATTCAATTGGACTAGTACTATTATAGTTGCCATTGTTGCCTCCATGGTTCTTTTGAAGTTTCTTGTTACGTGATGTCCGTGATCCCATCCATTCGTCACAAGGCAGCTTAACTATTTGAAATCTGAACATACTGAGGTTTCTCAATGATATCCTTTTGCTGTGAGCATGAATGACAACTTAGGAAGAACAAGATACAGCTTAAACCAATAGGTACAAATTTGAACGGATCTCTGAATGTAGTTAGAATATAAAGACAGGAGAATGCTGACCACTCTATGACAGCCCATAGTTTAGATAAAGTGGTAATTTGAAAGACCTGTAAGCGTTTTTTGCCAATAAAGACTCATCTATTTCGTTGGAATCCCGAAACCTAAAATGCAGAAGCTAGACTAGAGAAAGGCTTTGCCATGAATGTGAAGGCCTTCATTTTCAACGACCCAAGTAAGATTCATGATAACACCGGTGTAATGCACTGATTCTTTGTATGGGCGGCTAGGATCTCATATTTGGGCCATAGATAAGATTGCAAATTTTGATTATTTGATTCATTATATGCCCGGTTTACTCTGATGATAATATATATTTTACTAGTCAATAGTGCAATGCTTCAAATCTTTGCGAGCCAATTACATGATTCAAAGTCATCCAAAATATTATTAGGCGATTACATATAGGGGGCAAAATTAGGCTAAGATATTCAACGAGTTGGCTAACAAAATCGATTCAATGAGAAACACTTCATTGAAATATCGGAGAAGCCTTGTTTTTTGGGCCCACAATAATGTTTCGATGAAATCTACACCAGCCATCCTACCCATGTAGGTTAAATACTCAAAATCAATTCAACGAAAGGCTTATATAAATCACACTATCTAAAAATAATAAAATACATGTAAAATATAGAAGCCTTTGAGATTGATTCACAAATGTTATAGTATTGTATAAAATCATTTTTCTTATGAAAAAAAAAAAACAATAAAGCATTTTTGAAAGGCATACATGTTTGATCGCATACCAAATCAGTCTTTTTATCAGAATGATATTTAGATTCTCGACTTCTTGCTAAGGATTATAGCCAGCCTGAATCCCATAAAAGAAATGGCAGACTCAAAATGAAAAGACCCCTTCAATATTTCAACAAAGTCCACATTGAATTACAACCCAGTCATTAAAAATGCAAATTCATTTACATTAATCATAGTATTACTCTCTGACCTTTACCATGCATGATCTGACCTCCCTGAAGGCAAATTTTTATAAACCTTGAAGCCAATATCTAGGAAAAGGCCAAACCACACAATAGAGGAGCACATAAGTAGAAGTGAAACCAACTTAAGCATTAATCAGATGTTAATTGTGGTGAAATGAGATTATTCTTTTGATGATTAATATGAATGTATCCCTTAGATGACTCACATGGATGACCAACTCATACCTCCATTTTTCTGCCAGTCATCGAGAGAGATTCTCCAGAACTGCGACTAATCATTCTGAGTAATCAAAGACGAATTTACCAGTTTCAGCATCCCATTCATCTGATCGAAAGTTAGGACAGAGAAATAATCAAAAACATAAGGCACACAGCTAGTCCTCTCACAATTTGTACTCTCATATTTTTGCAATCTGCCCAGCTCTCTGTACGGTTTCTACATGTAAAGAGATGCTACAATGGGTACATACCCGTAGTGTATTCCTGTCGAGAATCAGAACTGTATATACAAATTTTGTAACAATGGTTCCCAAAATCACGGGACTAATATGGATCTGACTGCGGAGACCAGGCAGAACAAATGTCCTTTTCTGACAGATATACATGAAGAGAAGGGAACTAAGAATGATATGCAATCACGAAACAGGAGTGCTGCATTCGCCCCACCAAAAACTAACCGAGAAACTTGTAGTAAGCGATCTCACATAATGCCACCATTTAGGTGGAATGTAAAGCATTTCACCTTCCTCTAGGATGCAATCCATGAAATCAAGGTCTTGAGCCTTTGGAAACTCTTTTCCATTGAAATTATCCAGATCCACCTAGGAAAGAGAAACTAATCAATTAATGCAATGCATACGAATTTTTCAATATGCCATGTCAAAGTATCAGCATAGCATTCACAACAAGCAAAAGAAAAGAAAAAACGATGCTGATGTGGAACCAACACAGAAATACAGCAGCATCTCTCACTCTCCTGAATGTGCTACAATACAACAAAGGCTACTTTTGGTTGTTCTAGACAACAGCGTTTTATAGAAAAAGGCTGTTCCATGCAGAACAAAACCTGGAACTTAAGTTTTCCAAAAAGGAACTATCCTCATGCTTTTCGGTTGCAAAAAATTTTTGACTTGGAACCCCAAGGTCCAGGTGCTCCCCACACTGAGGCAACCTAGTCAGAATTCAAAATCAGTGGGTCCTACTACTGTCATCTCAGCACAAATAGTAACAGTAACAGTAATTAGTAAATAGGACAAACATCACATAAAACACTAAAACATGTTTGAGGTGGAGCCCACTAAGGAACAGAAGCATAAAACATAACATGGAGCAAATGTTCTTTATACACCAGATACAGCCCATCTTAATTATTGATCTGACAGCAATTTTATATCACTACTAAATTGGAGAGTGACATGTATCACCTGGCTTGGTAATAAAAGTAGAGTGTGTTTGGATTTTGGTAACCCTAAGGATGGGTGTGTCATGATATACATGAAATGTCAATTATAATGTGAATAAAGATGGAATACATAGACGATTAAAAATGGAAATGACAGGTTATATAATAGACAATTAATAATGAAAATGACAGATTATATAATGTGAAAAGAAAGCAAGAGCCCAAGTAAATGTTGCATCATATAAAGCAGGTGTTTGGTAGTGTTACCAAGAAAAAACCACATCCAAACACATCGTGATAGTTGACATCACCGTAAGTCAACTAGAAAAAAAAATTCAGAACCTTGGGCAGGGTCTTCCCACAAGTGAATGAAATTTATTAGAGCAACTAGGTATTCATTTTTTACAGTCATCTGTAAAGGCCTACAACCTGATGACCACACAAAAGAAGCGTGCATCTCAGATAAAGTGGACTCTCTTAGTCACAAAACCAAGTGTCAACATTCCAGTGATGGATCTACATTGCTGTGAACCATCTGACTCACATGTCTAATTAATTTGTGTGATGTGAATAGAAGGCCCATCTAATGACAAGTTCAATGATATCAGTAGAATATTCTCTTGCCACCAAAAATGTGTTGCAAACTTCAATATGATCACCCAAGAAACCAGAATGAACAACCAAAGGGTGAAACTAGGTACCGTTTTTTACAGTCATTTACAAAGGCTAACCAACCTGATGACCAAGCTAAATGAGCATGCATCTTCGATCGGGTGGACTCTCTTAGTAACAAAACATTTCTAATAACTTGTGGGATGTGGTTACGAGGCCCATCTAATAACAAGTTTAATGATATCAGTAGGGTATTCTTTTGGCACCCAGAATTTATGTTGCCAACTACAAAATGATTATCCAAGAAACAAGAATGAACAACCAAAGACAACCTGTAGAAAGTGACAATCAAACAACTTTGGAATCAAAAATTAGTTTAGTAAGTAAGTTAACCAAATTTTCTGTATAGAGAAATTAGAATTTTAAGAAAAAGAGCAATAAATAAAAAACTATAAATGGGCCTGAGTTAAACTTTGAATCAGTACAGGGAATGCTTTACATTCAGTAGTCTGTTCGAGCATTATTTATATTAGCAGGCATCAAGAAGCACATTCAGTAATCTGTTCGAGCATTATTTATATTAGCAGGCATCAAGAAGCACATAGTTTGTGAGGAAGTACCATCAACCAGATTCTATTGTATATCAAAACTGTTTAGATGAGAAAAAGTACACTAACTCAGTTAACTAACAAACAAATCGGATATATGCAACGACTGTAAATCAGTTTGTGCAAAAGGCAAACCCCACAACCAATAAGCTGACTGACCTGACTTTTGTATAGGTCATTTCCAATGAGTCCAGCCTCAATCCTGATGCACGGTTCATTAAGAATGTGTTTGGCAATAGGTGGAAATAGGGATGGAAATGCATTCCCCATATAAATATAAATGAATGTAACATACACTTTAATTATCACAACAACCTTAGTTTTTGTTCATTATTACCCCTATCTATTTTATTTTTATTCAGTGATTGGCATCATCCCCTAGCCTGTTGACAAGATCTCCATTTCCATTTCCCTAAACATTTCCAACTATCCAAACAATTGTGCACATTGAAACATAAATTTCAGAAACTTAAAACACTATTAGGTCTTTTGATATGGTGCAACTAGCAAAACAGGTGTTATGTAGACAACCTCTACAAATTGAGTTAAGGCTTAGATAATGATGACAAGCAATGCTAATGATGGATGATGACATCTTTAAGTTTGCATGGTAGTTCAGAAGAGTGCCAACCTGACTAGAATTGTTTAGCATGGATTCTTTGTAAGGATACAGATCTTCTGTTATTGAAGCTGGATAAAGCCTTATGTACTTTCTGCCAACAACCTGAACCAAAAAAAACAAAATCAATGTGGTTGATCCAAAGTTAATAACAAAGAAATAATAGGCAATCAATATAGACAAATATATTATAATACTGATCCTCATCATCTTAGCTTTATGTATGTGTAGGTGGGTGTATCTTGAATATCCATAATATAACATGAAAAGTGGAGACATCCCAGGAAGAGAAGCCATAAAGAAGAAGGAAACTCCAAGCCATTGGATCAAGTTGGCAAGGTCAGGGCTTTAAATTATGCAATTCTGGAGAAACATAATCCTCAAAAGCAACCCCAGATAGCACAATGCTAATAAGATGATGTTCTTCATACGTAAATAGCCAACTCCTTGAGGTATGGCCTACATGATGATGATGTTTTCGTCATCGCCATCATTGGCGAAATCACCACCATAATCACAATTCCAAATACAGGCATGCAACAAGGGCCTTTCTGCCCACAGATCTTGGGTCCTAGGAATATATCTTATTGAATGGAAAATCACTTTCTTAAGACATTTTTCAGTTGTCATCTGGCTGCTGAGAAAGCTCAAAAGAGGAAAGGAGCCTGTGCTTAGTGTGATGGTAAAAATCTCTGGCTGTCAGCATGAAAACTTATGTTTGAGTCTGAGGACAGACTCTTCTGGAAGAAAGCCAGAAGTTAAGATTGACTCCAGCCTTCCGCTCCAAGTACCTTGCACGAGTGGGACCTGCACTGGGTTTTGGCCCTTTTATCCAGCAGCCAAGTTTTGAAAGGATGGTTTCTGCACAGTGATATGTGATATCAAAAGATACTAAAAAAAGGGAAATCCAAGTACAACAAACCATTCCATATCCAGCCAGTGGGGCCTTAAAGAATTAGTGCTAGCTTTTGTTAATTTGTTAATTCAAACATTCCATTCAAAAAAGATGGTCCGAAGAAGAAACATATGCCTCCATGTCTCAGGCCATGCAAGCTAAAATCTCTGAGGCAACTTTGCTTGACCATCAGAGGATTTGCAAGGTCAGACATTTAAAAAATCACCTGTTAGTTGAAGGAATAAAATTGTCTCAACTCAAATGTGAACCCGAACATATGGTTTGTCATCTCTTTCACAATCATAAGCTACATGAAATTTATCTAACAAATTTTTACAGAACAGCCATGTGCAGAAAGTGAACGGTAAGATGAAACAAGGTTCACTCTATCAATAATATCAGTGATACTACCATTTTGGGGCCTAATATATAAATTATCCCCCTTAAAAATTATATATCACTATTTTTCCAGATATTATCAATAATCAAGGATAATTGCCAATAATATCTTCAAATTGTCACTTTTAATATCCTTTTTTTCAAATTATCACAGAAAATTTTCCCCAAATTATTAACAATTTCAAACGTTGGGGATAAAAGCATTGGTGGGATGCCTGAACATTCTATTTTCCACTTCTCTTCCTTGTCTTTCTTCTGCAATGATTGTGACGTCTAACCTTGATTGTCAAAAGCCCATTTCTGCATCTAGTTAAGGAGACTAATACAAGGAAAAGCAAATATTCAAAGGACAAATCTAAATTCTTTTGGAACAACTACCATGGAGACGGAAACAACAATTAAATCCCCTTTTCGTACAAATCAATCGTTTTCAGTGGCAGGGAATTCGTTCCACCAATTCCTTGTGATTGTTTGCGGATTTGACCTCATTTTTTAGATTTGGGAAAAATCTATACCCAATTTGTGAAAAATCCCTAGATCAATGATCCAGTGGTAATTTATGTGACTTGATGAATGAAAATGCTATTATGACAATGGATCTTCTGAAAAACACAAATTCAGATTGTCAAATTGTGAGCAATAAGGATTTTGATAAATTTAAGGGCTTTTGCAGAAAATTCCCAAATTGACTATTGGAAGTAGATTGGTGATAACTGATAAATAATGAGTAAGAATAACATAATAATATATTTAAGTATAGAACTACATCAAAATAGTTGGTAGATTTAATAAATAATTTTAATTTAGGTCTAGTTACAGGTAATATTGGATTTTTACCTGAATAAAGATCAAATTAATGAGATAAATGAATAAATATTTCCAAGTGTTTCATAACAAATCAATGATATTGCCAAGAATAATTAGAGCGAAACCTTTTTCATGTAATTAGGCACAATGAGGGAAATGAAAAAAAAATTTTGATGAATTGAGCCAATGTAATATGATTTCACAAAACCTAAGGATGCATGGGCAATTTTAATATAAATTTTATAAAGATAGATTATATTGACTGATTAATTGATTATTAGAACAATTATTTAACAATTAGTTAGTCAATTGCTATGATAAAATGTATTTAATTTATAAGCTTCTTTATATGTGGTAATAGTATTTATATAAGTTTGTGATTGATTTATTTGTAATAATGTGTACATGTTTTATGCATTATATGATATTCACCTGTTTACAGCTATATACTTTGCATATGCATTTCCCTTATTTATTGAATTTTGGCATCAAAGGTAGTGATTTTAATTCTAAATATGTATTTATATCTATCTTAATTTATGCCAAAATT
>JAYJMB010005916.1:28327-41621 GCA_036873735.1 Pouteria campechiana
TTCAACAATAAAATATGTATTATCCCTGATAAAAGCAATATTATCTCTATCCAGAGCTAGCAATGAACTCCAATTAGTGATAAAGCGGACACTGAGATGAAATATATTGACACATCATATCAAATGTTCATATACCTGAGCGAAAAGATTGTGTTGAGGATCATGATGCAATGGCGTTACTGTCCCAGCAGGACCAAACCAAGCATTAAGGGACCGGAGCTCCCCGCCTCCAGCACAACAATAGTCTGGAACAAGGATGTCTTTGCGTAGCCCTTGTATCTGCTAGTGAAATACAGATCAATTTCCTTAAATATTAAAGATCTAAACGAGTGTAATCATGGCAACAAAAATACAATGTTCCAGAGAACAAAGGAACCTGATCAAAAAGTGGATGCTGAGCAAGGTATGTTGGTCCAGGTGAGCAACAGTCAGTGGACTGGATCCTCTCAAGAAATTGAGAAAAGGTTATCAGTTCTTGCTTCCACTCAGAGTAAAGATAGTTCTTCCCAACCTGCAAAACATTGTAAACTTTACAAGCTCTCAGTTCCAATAGTTACTTCAAGAACAGTTCAGCTAAATGGTAACAGTGATGAAGATTTGTGCTGTAACCTTGTTCATAGAACATTGAAATTCACTCCTGCAAAGAAAGTTTGACCTAAATGCTTATCTTTTCTCACATCTGCTGGAACTAGACATCTGAAATTGTGCTACACCAACCAAGAATGTTCTCCAGCCTGACAAATGCAGAGTGACTTAACTGAAAAGCTGATAATGTCTATTTCTGCATTGAATACTTCAAAATACACGAGGATAGCTTCACACAAGGTTAATTCCAAGAACTAGTCAAGTTGCATACTACTACCGTGAGGGCTTATGTCTAAATGGAAACTGAGAAGGGAGAAAACAGTTTCTCGCCCATTTTGAACAGCTTGCTAGATGACAAGCTGGGAATGCCCATAACACATCAGTCCAGGATTTACCATTGATATGGTTTACAGGATAAAGCACCAACAACAGTATTATGTATAATGATGAACAAGGTTCATATCACAATCTAGAAGAAAAGTTCATGCGTGGGCCTTCAAAAGCAAGAAAGATTAATCACCTCAACAGGAACTGTCCGATCACCAGCAACCCTTTTCAAATACTCCATGTCTTTCCACATTGTCCGAGCAGGCCAATGAGACATGCAGTCACTTATTATCACAGGAGAACCAGATAGAAAATAGTCCCGCAAAAAGCCCTCAAAAGATAGCAAAGACTTCCTCTCAACTATCTTACAAGTTAGTGACCTGCTAGGTAGAACTTGACGCACCTGCAAAACCATAGGGTTTCAATGGGATTTTGTCAATATGGAAGAACATGCAAACTTACATGTGAATAAATGCTCCTTCCGTTCAGAAGAAATGTGAATAAATTCTCCCATGTCTTTGAAGTTGTAGAATGCAGACACAAAATTACAAAAAAAGTGACCCATTTTAAATTACACAGGACTTCCATGAAAGATTTTCTTTCAAATCCCAATTTGCAACCCAATAGCAGCTGGGAACAAAATTTTATCTTCAACAGTTTCAAGATTAGAAGCTCAAAGTCTAAAAGCCCAACAACCTGCCCTGTCTGACTAATTGACAACTCCAATCTTTCAAATAGAATAGGATCACATTTGAAGCATGAAACTCATAGTCTGACCGCATGCTTAGAAATTCTAAATCATCATCAGGCCCCAATGTGATTTCATGACATTGGACTAAATCATCATCAAAAACCAATTATGGCTTGATGGTTTAGATCTCCTAAATCATCATCATGGCTTAGGACCCATCAAACTTCATTGCAACTCTAGTTTCGCTTCATAGCCTAGAAATCAATCATCATGAGACTGAATACATAAAGTCAAAATGACTGGCTTCATACTCAGGCAAAGTCAAATAAGCACATACTGTTTGATACAACCAAAATGACTGGTTTAAAATTATAAAGCCATGTTTGATGCAATTGAAGCTGAAATGCTAAAATAATGAAGAAAAGACTGAATTGCCATTATAGGTCCTAGACTAAATACATAAAGTGTTGTTAAAGACAACATAACTGAAATAAGCAATTTTATCAAACAACTATTTTGACAGAGAAATATAAAAAGCTAAAAATAGATAAATTTATTTTCGTGAGAAGGGATGGATATTCTAGGAGTTATCTAATAATTATATAGGTATTTTAGGAAAGTAAAATTTTAATAAGCAAAAAGCATGCCAAGAGGTGCTTACAGCTTATTTGTGAAAATAAGCTTATAAGCTCCATTTAATGCAACTTATCTCTTGGGGTGGTTTATTTTAAGTAAAGAAGTCAAGTGATAAGCCTCAAACATAAGCCTCAAAAATAAGCCAAACCAAACACACACTTTGTCATTTGGCATATCTCTATAGCAACTACCTAGGTCAACTATAAGATACCAATATGCTATTTTCACCATCATAGACCACGTTAAGTTGTTAATCATAGGAAGTAAAGGCATTCCTTGTATTTTTACTCTTGCTTGTCTTTCAGATATTTGTTCACCAGTATTATCATCATATTGTAAAGTTTCTGTCATAAATAAACTAGAAGGGGCACACCTCTTAAGTTTTTACTCAACTATATTGCTTTTTTCTTTCTTATTTTCCCTTTTCCCTCCCTTGCTCTCTTTTTTGCATTTTCTTGTCAAATCTAAAGCACGACACAGAATCAGAGAATTGATCTTTCAGTGTGTTTGACACATCATCAACCCTCGAGTCTCTCTTTGTCTTTCTTAGATCTATTTTATCATTATTATTATTATTACCATCATCATAAAATTAAAAGTGCAGAAAGCTACATTGATAACTTTAAAATTTCGCCCACCCAACCAAAAAATAATAAATATGGACAGACCATATAGACATCTATGAGCACCTGCTTAATTGTTTGTTGAAGCTGCCGGATGGTCCAACTAGGGTCGGTTGCTGTCATTCCATGTTTGTTGTTGTTAAGGGGATATGTTTGGTGTTATACTTTGATTTTCTCATTGATTACCTGGATCTAATTTATTTAAGGGTTGTTTGGAGCTGAGATCTGACCTGTTTGATGTGGCACTTATGATTGATAATTTTGGATTTGATGTGTTTGGTGATTGAGTGCTATCATTTTTTGGTGTTGAAGACATTGGTTGCCATTAATCATTTTGTTCGAGGTACACAGGTCAAGTACCTTAGAGTTTCTTCCCCTGCCATTCATCGACTGTGAAGTTTTGACAGTTGTTTAATTAAGGGTATACTTATTTGCCAACATAAACATGCCTTCAATATTCTCAAGGAGATTAGGAAAGTAGGCTACAAACTAGCTGACATTTCCATTAACCCAAATCAGTTAAGTGAATGCTATTGCAAACATCCCGATAAGGAAAGAGATCAGAGGTTGATGGGTAACCTACTGTATTTGTGTCTAACTCATCCAGATATAGCATATATCATTAGCAGTGTTAGCCAAGTTATGCATACTCCTTGGGTTCCATATATAGAGTCTGTTGAATGTATTTTATGGAAGTCCCATAAAAGGCATTGTGTTTAGTGTAAGTTCTCAATTGCACAGCAAGCCTATACAAATGCTGATTGGATTAGGGCAGTTAAGAGCAGAAGGCCTACTACTGTATACGATGTGTTTGTTGTGGGAGGAATCTTGGTGAACTGGAAGAGCAAGAAACAACCTCTTTATGCTCACTGTGGTGCTGAAGTTGAAAATAGACCTAGTGCACATGGAGTTGTTAAGCATCTATGCATTCACTGTACTGTGCAACTTGGGTATACATGTTGCACTTCCTATGAAGTTGTAACATAAGAACAAGGCTACTATTAACTAGGGGTGCAAATCAAGTCAGGGACAATCTAACTCTTAACTCTATTTGTAAACATTCCAACTCAACCATATTTGTAGATCGGGTCAGGTTGAGTTCAACCCAATCATAACCCAAACACCTAAAGTTCATGTTGAATTCAGGTTAAATTCAAGATAAAAATTTGGGTTGACATCTCGCATAGTAACAATTTAACATATTTAATATATCGATTAATTATAACAAATATACTTATAAAAATATAGATTTTAATATATTAATATTAAAAACAAATATGTAATAGCTACTATTAATTAGGGGCACAAATCGGGTCACGTTATACTGGGTCGTGGTCAACCCAACCTTAACCTTATTTGTAAAAATTCTAACTCACCCTATTTATAGTTCAAGTCAAGTTGAGTTAAACCCAACCCTAACCCAAACTTTTAAAGTTTTTTGTTGAATTTGAGTCAAGTTCAAGTTGACAACTTGGGTTGACATCTTTCATACCTGCACATTCAAACATTTAATATATCAATTAATTGAAATAAATATGCTTACAAAAGACAAATATTTTGATATATTAATATTAATATTAGAATAAATATAAAATCATCGATATATTAGAGGGGGAGCCTAGGGTGGTCCTGGTTTTCAAAAGAGAGGATGAAGTTAATGCTTAGTTTTGAAATTGCACTGCTACTGTGAATAAGAGGAGGTGAATTAAGCATTGCACAATTTTTTTCAAGTTATTAAAAACGCATAAGGTTAGGTTAGTCGGCCTGCAACCACACTAACCCAACCTAATTCCTAAACCAGGTTGCATTTTTCAACCCAACCCTAGTAACCCAATAAGGGATCCCAACTCACCTAAAATTCAAGTTGGGATGGTTAGGGTTTGGGTTGACCCAACTGAAGTTGCGCCCCTACTATTAAAGTATTAATATGGCTGATAATCTGATTTAACATAATCAAACAAAACATATTGAGATATGTTTTGACCGTCATTTTATTCGCGAGTGCCTGTCTTCAGGATAAATCTGTTTATCATTTGTCCAATCTAAAAATAAATTAACCAATGTGCTTCCAAAAGGCCTTTCAAAAATTATGTTTCATTCTATCTTGTATAAGCTACCCAACACAGAGAAAAGCATGCACATCATAACAAGCTATGCGGTAGAAGGAAAACATGTACAAGTTCAAGCCTACAGAAATCTAAGAGAGCATACAAATTTTCGAGGAACATTATATACACAATCTAGGGGAATGGCTTCTAAGATAAGAACAGCATAAAGGCCTTATGGGCAAAGGTGATGATTTCGGCTCCATGTTAAAAGGATAGGCTCTTTCTTAAAAGTGCATATCAGCTCCATCCACGGAACCATCCTGCAGGTGGTTATATAGTTCCTTCCAATAAACAATTACTGCCTCACCAAACAAGATAGCATAGATGGAGCAAATATCATGTGACTAATGCAACCAGGACCATCACTAATTACCCTTTTTTTATTTGCATTACTACTAATAGTTGCTTGTTTGTCCATAGGAACATGAAAAAGCCAAGCAGCTCCTAGCAACTCTTAACTCAACATAGCAAAGCTTGGGTCCAAGCTCAAAATCTAGGTAAAAAAAGCTAATCTCAAGTCTAAAATGGCATGTTCCTTAAAATGCCATATTTAAGAGTCTTTATCCAGACACATAAGTAGAAAGGTATCCTAATTATATATAAAGACACTCAAATTTGTACTAATCGATACCAATGCCCACTTAGGCAGCAACATCACATGATTTAACTAATGTGACATAGGTGAGAAGTATTGATCTCCATGAAATAACCAAAGAGAGCCATTATCCAGCTGAAATTAGAATGACAGCATAATAATATAAAACGACTAACAAAACTGTTCTAATTTTTAGGCCTCATGCAAGTGCCCTTAAGTCATTCAAAGATGTCACAATCAGATAATCTCGTACACTTTTGTTTTATGGTGTGGTACCAAGTTCATGGCATTCATGCCTTATGTCCCGCAGTTATCCAAAACAAAAAACAAAATAGCAATCATTTGGTCCTAATCTAGAACAAATTACATAACCACAGCAAATAATTCTTAACGAATAAGGACTTGACTCATCCACCATGCAACACGACAACAGAATAATCAGTCACTATCCTGATAGGCCCAGCCTATGGTATGGGGCATAGATTGGGACATTCCAGTGTAGAACAAAATATAAAGATCTGATAAGAATTTATCTAAGACATTCTATGAGACATGGGTTGGCGTATTGGTCAAAGCCTTAATGTTTCATGTCATAGTGATCTAGCTCCACATTCTGAGTTCAAATCCTAGAAATCCTACAGTAGAGTTTGCACCATTCCAAGGAGAAAAGAGGCAACATGCCAGCAAAGTAAAAGCCACCGAAGACGTGACTATGGAAGCACGGTGGTCGGTTAAGGTTATCCTGAACATGGGTGGAGTTATTCTAACATAATATGGAACATAAATATTTGATCTAACAAGGTCCTTAAGGTCTGAAACTTTCGGCATGTTGAGACTATCAACTAGTTACATTCTCGAAATTTCTTTCCTCATCACTATAGGAAGAACAAGGAGCTCAATCACATGGCAGTCCAGTTTCAATCACTCATCGTCCAATCGTCCGCTAAGAAACTACACGAAGCCAAAAGAAGCAAGAAAAGAAAGCAACACTCACTTCTTCCTCATCCAACCGCACAACAGCATCATCCAAAACACAGCTCCCATCCTCCTCCTCCTCCTCCTTCATCCTCCCCTCCAAATCCCTCTCCACCGCCGATCGCCTAGAAATCTCCGCTATCGCCGCGTCCAAGTCCTTGCGCAGAAGAATCCCTCCCATGATGACCCCCATGTCGAGCACCCGCAAAGCCTCGCGGCGGCTGCCGGCGGCGTGGTGGGATGCCGCGACGTGAAGGCAGGCCATGGAGTAGGCGTCCCTCCAGACGGGGAGGACGGAGTGCCAGGGCCCGGAGTGGAGCTGCTCCCAGGCCATCTCCCGCGCCGCCTCGGCAGCCCGGAAGTCGCCGGCGGCGGCAAGGGTGGCGACCTTGACGTAGGCGAAGCCGCCTTCCTCGGAAATGCGCTGTAGGAGGCTGGAGGCTTCGGCGTCTAAGGTTGGAGTGTGGAGGCGTTCCCCTGCGGGCGTTTTCATTGGCTGCGGATGTCTGTCTGGCTTTTCGGAGGGAGGAGCGAGGTGCTATTGAGATGGGATATTTTCCTCTCTCGCTCTTGAGTCTCGACTGAATCGAAAAAAGGCAAAGGAATTAATTAAAAAAGGGCTGTTGATATCTTGATGAGATGGGTGGGTGCCTGTTTGGGGGGGCGGGAATGCCTCTATCGGGGCCTCGAGTGGAGTTCCTACAACTCAGAATCTTGTGGGGCCCACTCAGTGGAGCGGTACTGTTGATTCAATTGCATAATTTGCACCACTGATCTGGCAACATTAATGGGGCGTTTGAAAATTGGTAGTGGGGCGGTATCTGGCGCCTTTTTTATATTATATCCTAAGATGAAGTAAATATCGCATCTGAATTATTCACTTTTTTTTTTGTTACTTGAATATCTTTTCAAACATTACTTCAGTCTGTCTCGTAATTACCTCTAAGGTGTGTTTGGTTGGGAAAAGTGGGGGTGTATTTGAGAGAATAGATGAATAATTGAAAAGATAGAAGTAGATAATTGAAAAGTAAAGAATATATTGAGTTAGAAAATTTTAAAAATGGGATTAATGATTTAAAAATGAGGATAGCGATAAGAGAAGTGATAGATATGGCATAGTGAGTATTTATTTGTTTGAAATAGATAGTTTTCAATATGAACTAAAGGATGAGTGCAACGGACTATGAGGTGTGCTACCATGGGTAAAAATGCTATTGATCGGATACACGTCTCGATACGACGTCCGTTCCTTCATGTTCGTATTCCTTTTAATACAGCTAACTCTCATTGTCTTCGAGAGATGATTGATGGTGTAATGTCCTTTGGTCATGGTTCCAAAGTTCCTTTGTACATGGGTTTGTTTTAAAAGGAATGTTTGAGAAAAATAAGCAAGCAGTTGACTCTTAAAAAAAAATAAAATGGAAAGAGTACATGGCCGATGGATGGACGTATCAAAATAAAAGAATGCTGATAAACTTTCATGTTTATTATTCTAAAGGAGCCATTTTTCTTGAATCTTTTGATACATTTATCTTATATAAACTGTATAAATGCTCTGTGGGTTCTTTAAAGAAGTCACAACTGAAGTGGTTATAAATTATGTGGTTCAATTGGTAACTAACAATGTAGCTAATTATAAGTTGGCAAGCGAAACCTTTAAACTGTACATATTAGCAAATTGTGAAGACACCATGCATTGCATATTGTGTAGATTTAATGTTATATGGTGGCTAAGGTGATTGATAAAGCTCATTCCACTGTATTTTATATATGGTCATAGTTTTGCTCTTGCATTGAAGGTACCGGCGGAAAGGTTATTGTTTGGCAAGTCATTACTCATTTTGTAACTCATTTTCTTTTAATTAAAATTCTCTTAAGGTGTAAAAGATAGGTTACGGGTCATGGTCATTGGTAAGGAACCAAAAGAAATAAATGGGCATAACAATCAAAAGGTGGAGATGATCACTAAATTGATATGTTCTTATGCATTTTGGGAGTGATATGACACAATTATAGATGCATTTAAGCCACTTATGGTGTTGAGGATGGTTGATGGTGGTAAAAAGCCCTCAATGAGATACATTTATGAAAGAATGTGTAGAAAAAATTTTTGTGGACAAGGCTTTTAAGAAGTCATAGATCAATTGTAATTCTGTAATAAACATCCTTGTTTCTCATTGGGAGAATAACTCCACCCCTCATCCAGTTGGTGGCTCAATCCAATGCTCTTTTAGTGTGTTGATTGGGAAGTTAGATTTTGTATGTGGAGTACTTGAAGTTGTTGAAAGGTTGAACGTAAGAAAGTTTTCCTTTCAAGTTGATTTTAACGAGGATGTAAGAATGTATAAAGATGTTGGAGGAAATTTAGGGAGGCCATGTTGGAGGAAATTTAGGGAGGCCAACTACTATAACAACGCGTTATTCTTTGGATCTATGTATTACAAATTTAGTTTATAAAGTTTTTATTTTCAAAGTGTTATCTTTGTAATCTTATAATATAACTTATCAATATATTATTTTCAACTCTTTGGAGGGAGTCTAGTGCTCCAAGATTATAAATAATTGTTTTTGAAGTTCAAAGCCAAACTTGTAGCTAATTTGGCTATATGCGAAATTAGTTTATTTTTGAACATATACATACTAAAAAGTAAAATCAATTAGAACACCAAAGGTTAAATGATCTTATATATTATCATTATAATTTACATTTGTTGGAGAGGTAAAATAAAATTTGAAGTATTTTATGAATAATATATATTTTTTCATTTCTAATTGCTAATTATTTTTGTATAAGAAGAAAAAAGAAAATTGTCATTGACCCTATATCTTTTTAGATAATACAGATGTGTTAGAAGATTGGACAATGAAGTCTTAGCCTCCTTTTCTCAAGATGACACTAAGACCAAATGGATTTTTTCCTATGGAAATTGATATAATAAATTCCATTGTTACTGTTATAACATATGAATTGTAACATCTAATATTTTTATTTTAATATTTATTTTTAGGATCCGTGCCAATTCAAGATGCTCCAAATGGACTGGAACAAGTTAAAGAGATTCATGAAGGAGTTAAAATTTTATTTTAATGTTTTAGATTGAATACAGTTATGAGATGCCTAATGAGAACTTTTAAAAGATTAAATTATACCGAGATGGTTGTGAGGTGGAGTAAACTTTATACTTGAAAATGTACACTATAACAATGTTTGAGTTTTATTTAAATGGTGATTATCCTGTGTTAATTGAACTTTTAGCAATGCATATTTGCCCACTATTTTTTTTCTTTTGTAAATGCAGAATTTCTTGATGTCAATATTATACTTTTTCAGTTTTTTTCATGTGCCATATAACTGTATTTATGTTAATACACTATGATTTCATTTTAGGCATGTTACCAATTCAATAAACTACAAAAGAATAAAGAAAGATTTGTATATAACTCATTTCAGATTAGTTATTTTTTTTAAGGTTATGAAATACTCTGTTAGATTTATTTTAAAATTTTATATGATGGCATCATTGGTTCAACCTCATGGTTTGTAAAGTTGTTTATTTTTAATCTTTACATGCATATTAAGTTTTTATATGAAGCATAACTCTTATTATAAAATTTAAAGGTAATTTGTAATTAGTCATATTATATATAATTATATATGATTTTATTTTATTTTTAAAATTTAAATAAATCCACAATAAGTGTTATATTATAATTATGTTATGCTGACATAATGGTTGGGAACTTTTTAAACTAACTCTTGAACCGGTTGGGCTTAACAATTCATAAAACGGTTCATCAAGCGGTGGTTGGGCGCTGAAAACACTGTTTAACTATGAGGAACATGCCTTTTCGAACATCCAAGGACGACAGAATCAACGCCTAGAATTAATTCTATCCGCTGCATCTGGCATGTGCAACAACGTGCACGTGTTCCGTTCACAGCACAACACAGCTCGCTAGGCCTAGCCTGCCGCCAGCCGGGGCCTTGCTTTCATCCCAACTGCTACCGACAGGCTCGCCTATGATCGGCTCAGTGACCCAGCAGCCCCGTCAACAGCCATCTGTTGCCACGTACTTTTTTTTTTTTTAATACCTTTCTTTTTTTCTGTTTTCACAGCTTCTTACACCGGATTGGGGATCTGGCAACTCAAATTTAACCCTACATATATATATATATAATTTGTTCATTTTATATTTCTCTATATCACAACTTACAACCTTTTATTCTTTCCCCATGTTATATACATATAAGTTATATTGAACTATATGACTATAATTTGAAACAAACTTTAAAAACCAATTGCAATCATGAAAATATAAATAATAATTTAATTTTTTATTTTTCAATATAAATAATATTTTAGTTTTTTAATTTTCTTTAACATATTTAGTTACTCCATAGTAAGTACTAGTTTATTTTTGAGCCCCGGCAAAATATAAGTTTTATTTTCTTCTTTTTAAACTATGAATCTTTGTAATTTAATTGTATTTTTTTAGAATGACATAGGTGATATAAATGAGTAATTTTTATATTATAATATAAAAAATTTATTGTATAAATAATATTACAATTGTAGTGAAACTAAATATCTATTCAAAATAAATTTAAAATAAAAAATTAATAAAGTTTAGAATATTAACTTTATTGTTTAACTGCACTTGTCAACCAAATTTAATTCAAGACTAATATGATATTCTTAAGGTTAGCTTAGAATTTTAACAATAGGGTCAGAGTAAGAGTTTAGTTGAGTTTTTATAAGTAGGGTCAACGTTAACTCAACTCCAGCTTGAGCCAATGTTGGCCTCAAAACGTAAGGTGTAGGTAAAGTTAAAATCTAAATAGTGTGGGGAAAATAAATGATTGTGCAAGTATAACAAATAAAAAATAATAGAAATACACAAGTATACAATAATAAAGATACTAGGGTTATAATTGTTCAAACTCCCTTGGTACCCATTTTATTTTCCAAGATTTCTCTAACTTTGATGTTCACTATCCACTATAGAAATACAACTTAGTTTTCCAATAGCCCACTAGAAATTCTAAAACTGTTGGTTTTCAAGTTAACTAATGTACTTATATAATAATGATTTTTCAAAGTTCACTACTAACTTATACAATTTGGTTTCTTAAGAGTCAACCAACAACTCTCCAATTTATTTTCCTAAAGCTAACTAAAAACTCTTACAAATGTGTACAATGTAATATCTTTAATGTAGGCTAATAATTATACACGGCTAAAGTTCAAAAAAATATAATTTATACAATAATAAAGCACATTACAATGAATTCAAACTCTCTTGAAGTGATATTGATGTGGTCTTGAAGCTTTTTGGTCTCGACTGGAGTGAAGATTCTTCTAAAGCTTGAATGAGTTTCTTGTTCTTGACTCTTATTTAGCTTATATAACCCTCAAGCATCTCATTTTTCTTAAATGAATTGTCTATTTATATAATTCGGAGAGGTCATGGACCATTTGGAAAAAGGCCCCTGTGAAATTTTCTTCTACAAAGCATTAAATTTCCAAACATTTGAAAAGAACCATCTTCACTATAGCATTTAATGTAGTTGTGTCCGAAATTAAGTTTTCGAATATGAAGTTGATTTTCAAACTTGAACCATATGCCCGAAAATCACTATAGTAGTCAATGCAGCACCGGCGAAGATGACCATGTTTGGAAATGCTTTGCCATGTTTGAAGGTGAAATTTCGAACTTATTATAACAATTGTGAATAACTTTGTCCAAAATTTCATATTTGAAATTGGTTGCTATGTCTGAACTTCCTATTAGAAGTTACTAAAGCTACTATTGCACCAAATCACTATAGCAGTCGTGAACGATTTCTTTTATTCTTTTAATTTTTTTTTATGTTTTTCTAAACCCTAACAAGACATCATTAGCTAAATTTAAGTCATAAATAAATTTTGTAAATTAACAAAACAAAACCCTTTGGGTCAACACCAACCTGACCTGATTTGCACTCCAACTTCTTACAACTTTTTTTTTTCACCACAAAAGTCCAACCTTCTTTTAAAAATAATTTAATTTACTCCCCTACCTCTTACTATTCCTTCTTCAAAAATGTTTAACATTCTTTAAAAAATATTTTAATTTATCCCTTTTAAATTTACACCCCAATTAAATCACTAAAATTCATTAAATTTGTAAAAATGAAACTTCTGGAATCACAATTTCAACCCGAGGAGAAGTGCTAACTGCTAGTTCTTAAAATACATGGTTATTGTTTAGTATTTTATAAAATGCTTATTATATAAAAACGTAAAAAAATGCTAATAGGCTGGTACTTTAAAATTTCTATTCCTCAATCTCCCTCTTTTCTTATTTTGTTCCCTTTATTTTCTAAAATCCTATCACATATCTCCACCCCTTAATTCAGAAAGTTAGGCGCATTTAAACCATCCTGGATTTTATAAAATCCAAAACCCGCACCTCAGGTTGCGTAAAGCCTGGCGCGTTCATGACAATGACCCCTGATAATTGGGAGTGTATTAAAAAAGTTGAATAAAAATGAAATTAATTTATGTTTTTAATAAAAAAGTAAAGAAACTGATCAAAATATAAATAGTAACGAGAAATAACTGGGTTGTTACCATAATTAAGATATATCATCTTTTAATGTGTAGAGAATATATGCTTACATTGCTAATGCATCCTAATGCTTGAATTTCGGTCGGGGCAGCAGCTTAAGTGCGTCTCAGGGGCTCATTATTATCAACAGCCCAGCAGGCGA
>JAYJMB010005917.1:0-11507 GCA_036873735.1 Pouteria campechiana
TTACTCACACTACTACAGAAAATTAGATTGGAGCAAGGTTCTAAATTTGGTGTGCCCACGACAGCACCACCAGTTCTTCTTCCCGATGGCTAGTTTTTCTCCTCTGAAGCATCTATCCAATGTCTAAAGCAATTCTAAAGTTTATGAACTAAGTCCAAATTAATCCTTTTGAACTTTGAACTAATTGTTCTCTTCTGAAGCAACTCTGAAGCTTCTGTCTTCTCTACTAAAGCAACTCTAAAGTTGCTCTCTAAAACTTCTCATTCTTTTGAACATTCTTCCTTCTGAACATCTGAAATAACTTTGAACATCCTCTAAAGCTTCTTCTTCTCTTCTAAATTAAGAGTTCTTCCTATAAAGCCTTTGGACACCATTTTCAAACCTCTAAAACTTCTTCTAAAGCCTTCAGATGTCATTTCCGAACATCTGAAACTTCCTCTGAAACCACTTAGCATTCCTTTGATCATGCCTGCATCACGTTTGAAGTCTCTTCTAAAACCAAAAATTTCAACAACATTTCATTGGCTTAATTCAAATCATTAACAAGTTTTGTTAATCATCAAAACCAAACCCTTAGACTCAACATTCTACCCCTTTTTATGATGACAAAACTTGATGACTTGCACTAATAAAAATAGGGCTGATGAACTAAGAAAACTCCCTCTATCTTATTCAATAAGCCTATGTAAGTTTGTTTCATTGTATCTCATTATGCTAAGATTGGTCCAAATTTAAAACTTTTAAATGGTCAGTTTCTTCTTCTCCCCCTCTTTATACCATTTTCTCTCAATTATAACAAGTCGTAAAATTCTCCCCCTTTTGTCATAATTAAAAAGGTCTAGGGGTGTGGGATTATTATTTAATCATTGTTATGAGGGACTAAACTATCCCCCCCCCCTCCCCCCCTACAATTGATGATCCTGAACTTCATACTTCATTCCACCCCTATCATGCATAATCTAGCATTATTGCTCATATTTAAACCAAAGTCATCTAGCTCATATGATTTTAATTTTTGTCCAAGTAGTAAATGATTGTCTTTTAAGCTTATCTTGCATACCCATATGCAAGATGATTCTCTTATGACAGATAAAATGATGAAGGCTAAAATGAAATGACATGTAATGTAGAGGATAAGAAATGAAATACAATAACTTTACCTACCTAGCTTCTTCAAACAGATTTGATGTTTTTTTGTTCATACATAGTTGAGGAGCTACTTGTAATACTATGGCTCTAATTGGAAGGCAATTATACATAAATATGTTTCATCTTACTCTACACTTTCTTCGACATTTTCTTCTTCTTCCTTACATGTATAATGTTCTATTGAATTTACAATCTTCTTTTCTTCTAATTCAGTAGATTCCTAATCTTCCTAGAGAGTTTTTATAATTTCTACATCTTCTGCCTCCCCCTCAATACATGAGGAATCTACACTTCTGTGGCCATACACTATCTTCATCTTCTTTGCTTCTTTCTCATTCTTTAAAACTTCATGGGTCATCAAGGACCCCATCAGTTTTGCAACAGACATTTTGTTTAAGTATTTGACCTCTTCAATTATTGTGATTTTTGGCATCCAATCCTCTAGAAGAGACCTTAATATTTTTTTTACCTGGTATGAACAAAAAATCTCATGGCATAAAATTTTTAGCTATTTAGTGAGTCTCAAAAAGCTAGAAAATATTTCAAAAATAGACTCATTCCAAAGCATGTAGAAAGACCCATACTCTTGGACAAGAAAAACATTCCTATCTTTTTTCACCTGGCTTGTCTCCTCATAAACTGCTTGCAAATGGTTCCAAATTTCCTTAGTAGTTTCACATGAGGATATTTTCTCTAATTTAGAAGGAGAGATAGCACAATATAGAGCATTCTTAGCTTTGGCAATTGATTTAATTGCTCTAATGTCCTCATTGGTCCATTGACTCTCCTTTGAAGTGGCAAGCACCACTCCTTTTTCTACTATTTTCCATAACTTATAACTATTGGCAATAAAAGAATTCTTCATCTTCAATTTCCCATAGCTATAATGCTCCCCATCAAAATATGGGGGTCTAATGGTCAATTGACCCTCCTTGATTCCACCAAAACTATTTATCATATTGGATCGCATTGAGGTATAGATAAATAATGAATCTCAATTTCAGTGCCCTACACTAATACCAATTATTTAGTCCAACCTTTATGATACGTAATGTGTATGCCAAATTTGGAATCCAAGAAATATGGGAAATGTAGATGGGATGTGTAAGTTCAGAAAATGGAATGCAATGGAAGTACACAATCACACACAGTAATAAAAACACAAGGATTATAGTCGTTCGGGGTCCCTTGGTAGCTACTCCACTCTCTAAGGTTTTCTCAATCTTATGTTTTACTATATAACCTATGGAATAACCCTTGGTTTTCCAATCTAACCTAGAAATCTTACAACTTAGCTTTACAAAGCTGACAAGAAATGCATACACACTAGTTTTCCTTGAGCTCACTAGTAACTCATACAATGTTGGTTTTCCTTGAGCTCACCAACAAATTCATACAACTTGGTTTCTCAAGGGCTTACCAAGAACTTAATCCAACAAATACAAAGTGTAGAAGGAAATGCCTCTAACTAGGCTAAGATGTACAGATAGTTAGAGCTCAATAATAAAAGATATACAATGAAAACTTAACAGTGATTCGAACTCCTTGAAATGGTAATGATGTGGCTTTAAAGCTCTTTGATCTTGGAAGCACCTTGGAGTAACTTTGGAAACTTGAATGGGTTACTTATAGTTTATTTGTGATTAGCACTTGGAACCCTCAAGCATCATGTTTCTCTTCAACGGATCTTCTATTTATATCTTCTTGGGAGGTTTTGGACCATTTGAAAGAAGACCGTTGCATTATAGCCATTGCAATGCCACTTGGATTTTGATGATTGAGTAGCAGGCGCTACCGCAGGTGGCTACGCCCTAGGCAATACCATAAGCAATTACCCTATTGACTGTGATAATCTAGTGAGAATGCATCTTTCTAGAACCTCGCAGGCAATACTATAGGTAGTTGGCATACTGGCTACGACCCTTTAGAACTTCTAAAATGCCTCTGAAGGTCAAAATGCATTTTTTGAAGCTTCCTTTGTTCCTCTAACACCTTGTTGATTCCTTTGAAGCTACCTATAAATTATGGAATATTATAAAAATATCATTAGCTTAATTCAAGTCATTAATAAGTTTATTAATCATCAAAACCAAAACCTTTAGACTTAAAATTCTCCCCCTTTTTTGTGATGAAAAAACTTGATTACTTGCACAAATAAACATAGTGCTAATAAACTAAGTAAACTCCTCTTATCTATCTTATTCAATAAGCTTATATATTTTTATTTCATTGAAGCTCATTGTGATAATATTGGTCTACATTCAAAACTTTTAAAAGTTAAATTTCTCCTTCTCCCTCTCTTTACATTGTTTTCCCTCAAGTATAGCAAGTCATAACATTCTCCCCTTTTTGTCATAATCAAGAAGGTCTAGGAGGTGAGGGATCTACATTAATTCATAGGTATGAGGGATTAAACTATCGCTCCCCCTACAATGCATGATCCTAAACCTCAATATACAATGTTCCCCCTATCAAGCATAGTCTAATGGCCGATTGACCTTTTGTGATTACACCAAAACTGTTTGCCATATATGATCACACTGAGGTAGAGATTAAAACAATAAATCCCAATTTTAGTGCTCTGCTCTAATACCAATTATTGGGTCCAACCTTGCTATGATACACAGGGTGTATGGCAAAGCTAGAATCCAAGTGATATGGAAAAAATAGATGGGATATATAAGTGCAGAAAATGAAATGCAGTGGAAGCACACAAGTACTGAGACAATGATTAAACAAGAAATTATAGTGGTTCGGGCCCTCTTGACACCTACTCTACTCTCACAGGTTTCCCCAACCTTGGGTTCCACTATAACCTATGGAATCACACCTCCCTTGGTTTTACCAAGATGACCAAGAACTTAACACAATTTGGTTTTACTAAGCTAACTAGTAACCCTTTCAATGTTGGTTTTCCTCTGATCTCACTAACGAACTCATACAAACTAGTTTTTAAAGCTTACCAGTAATTCCTCTTGGTTTTGATAGCTAACCAAAAACTCAACAATACAAATATAACATGTACAGAGACTTCCTCTAATCAGGCCTAAATGTACACAGATTTAAGCTTAAAATAAATGATGAAACCCTAAGCCTAGCAATGCTTTCATTCTCCTATAAAATGGTATAGATATAGGTTTGAACTCCTTTTGTTCATTGAAGCCTATTGGAACAACTAGACTTTTTGGAATCTTGAGTTCTTAAGTTTAAATCTTGTTAAATGCACTCAAGAGTCTTCAATTTCTTCATTAGAACTCTTATTTATAAGTTCCAAAACCATTTTAGCTATTGCAACCATTTTTGGTGGATTTTGGGCCATTTAAGTTTGCATTTTTAACACTCAACGCAAACTTCCTTGTAATCACACTTCAAAGGCTCTAATGTTTTAAACTGTAGAACCTCTAAAGGTCTAGTTCTCGTTAGTTGTCATTGGCATGCGTTACTTTAGAATGTCTAAAGTAAATACTCCTCCTCTAAAGGTTCTCTAAAGGTTTGATGATCCCAACCACCACCAATGGATACATTTACAGAACATCCGAAGTCCTCTTTCAGATCCTCTAAAGTTCCCTTTAAGCATTGTTCTTCCCAATGGCTAGTTTTTCTATACTAAAGCATTTGTCCAACATTTGAAGCAATTTTGAAGCACTTTTGAAGTTTCTAAACTAAGTCCAAATTAATCCTTCTATACTCTGAAACACTTCTTCTCCTCTGAAACAACTCTGAAGCTTCTTTCTTCTCTTCTGAAGTAACTCTAAAATTTTTCTCTAAAACTTCTTCATCTTTTGAACGTTCTTCCTTCTTTTGAATATCTGAAACAACTTTGAACATCCTCCAAAGCTTCTTCTTCTCTTTTGAATTTAGAGTTCTTCCTCTAAAGCCTCTGGATGCCATTTTTGAATTATTAAAACTTCCTCTAAAGCCTTTAGATGCCAATCTTGAACATCTGAGGCTTTCTTTGAAGCCACTAGGTGTTCATCTGACCATGCTTGCATCACATCTGGAGACTCTTCTAAAACTAAAAATTATTGATCCCTTATACAATGGTAGCTCAAGAGGGGGGGGTGTTGAAATGAGCTTTTAAAATTTTTGGCCAAAACAAAAGATCAAAGTGCTGAATAAATAAATAGAACAGATTGCACAACATACAACATAAGATTTTTATAGTGGTTCGGCCCTTCTTTGGTTCGTACTCCACTTCTCTAAGTCATTTTCCTCTTTAATCTAAGGTTCCACTAATACCTTGATCAAATACATGTTGGTTTTTCTACAAGCTCACCAACCAAATTACTGGTTTTCCAAGCTAACTAGAAACTTTTACAACTTTTTGGTTTTCAAAGCTCAGCAATAAACTTTTATGCTTTCAACAAGTTTCCTACTTATCTTAATACATAAACACCAAGAACTTTACTTATGTTATTGAATATTAAAAAGAAGTGTATATATTACTGCATCTTACTTAAGAACATTTGTACATAAATTCAAAAACTTTAAGTGAATAAGTAAGCAATAAGAATAAGAGATTTAAACTCCTTGATTGAGAAGCGATTTAGACTTTGAAAGCTTGAATAGAGTTATTGCCCTTGGAGTTGAATTTGAAGGAAGATTTTGAATGCTCAAAACTTTAACCTTTTATATTTTTTTAGTATATCATTAATATTTTTGAATTCCTCTTTTATAGGCTGAGAAATATTTCCATTGCTAACTTTTGTAGACTTTCAAATGTTCACAAAATATTTTCTTCATCTCATATTGTATTAGTCTACCACTTTGTCGCTGAATTTTCTTCACTTAACATTCATATAAGTATTAGATACATTGAAGAAGCTTCTTCAGTTCCTCCTAAGTCGCGAGTGAATAGTAAATGTGTTAGAGAAATGACTTTGGATGCGCCAAAGAACTAACTTTAATTTCTCCTAAGTGGTGAAAGATCTTTTTGCTTGTGAAAATTCTTTGAAGAGTAGAGTTCAGATTCTTCAAAACTTTAATGCTCCAAAAGGGTGACTCCGAAGTAAGGTTTGACAAGTCCAAAATTTGCTTGCTAATTCTGAAGTATATTCATTGACTCTGAAGTATATCTTGATGATTCCAAAGCATGTCTGGTTAACTTTGAAGTATATCTTCATGACTCCGAAGCATATCTGGTTAACTCTGAAGTATATCTTCATGACTCCAAAGCATATCTGGTTAACTTCAAAGTATATCTTCATGACTTTGGAGCGTATCTAGTTAACTTCGAAGTATGCTTGAAGACTCCAAAGCATGTCTTGTTGACTCTAAAAGTGTCTTAAAGACTCTAAAGTATTCTTGATGATTCTTAAGTATATCATGACGACACTGAAGGCCTTCCTGTTGATTCTCAAGCATACTATGATAACTCCGAAGGCTTTTCTGTTGACTCCGAAGCATGCCATGACGACTCTGAAGGCTTTTCTATTGATTCTGAAGCATGTCTTGGTAACTCTAAAATATACCATGATGACTCCGAAGGCTTTCCATGAAGACTTTAAACTTTCTATTTTCTTGTTTTAAGTATATATATAATTTATATAATTAATTTTCATGAGCATTTGATTAGTTTCTTCATTTGATCATCATGAAGATTACTCTCAAGCTAAGTTTGGAAACATTTTTGTAAAAGGCTTGAGAATGATTTATTAGTACCATAATGTTTCACTCATGTCTTTGCTCATCATCAAAACATACTTGCTTAAGAATATTTATCATCAAAATCACGCTATTTAAGATAGTATGTTCAACATCCCCTCCCATTTTTGATGATGACAAAATACTAAGTGATATACCTTTCAAAACTTGTCTAACAATAAACTTAAAGCAATTTAATTGCAAGAATTTCAATTAAATTTCTATTAATTCAATGCGGATCCTCAATGGGTGCACATAAATTTCAACTTCATTTTATAAACAAAAATTTATACTTTTAGTTTTTCTCCCCCTTTCTGTCATAATCAAAAAGGTGGAAAGAAATGATCAAGACTATCCATAGCCAGTCATGACCAAAATGCATACATACAGAACTTATCATTGACTAAAAATTTACAAATACAACATATGCTCAAAGTTACGATTCTTTACATAAAGTAAAAAGAAATTACATCAAAGAGAAAAATGTTAAAGGTAGTAGTGTTAGAAGGATGGTTTGGGTTTTCAATTATAGGTTTTAGGAAAGAAATCTTTGTTAAGTGGAAATGGGGGCTTGGGTTGAGAGGATGATAGTGTAGGAGAGGGCTTAGGTTTTTTTGGAGATGATTTAGATCTTTCTGGTGGAGGAGGTCAAATAAAAAATGGATCCTTTGGGATTGTTGATGGAGGTTCATGGGTGTATGCAATGGGTCCATAGTTTGAAACATGGATGAACTCAATGTGCTCTCAAAATTCTGGGTCTTGTAACTCAAGAAAGACTGCAGGAAGCCCTTTTAAGATTTTGTGTTTGTATTCATCCTAGTTGTATATTCTTTGTAGTAAATGGTGATTCTGTAGAGAGGAGCCTTTTTTTTGTTCCTTTAGATGTGGAATCTTTGGCTTCCTCTTGGGTTTGGAAGAGGATAGCTGAGGTGAGGTTGCAGAAGATGATGGTTTTGATTTTGGGATTGCCAAAAGCTTTTTTATTTTGGTAGTAGAAGAAGGTGGTGGTAAAGTTTTTGGTTTTGCTAAAGGGGCTAGTTGTAACTGTATCTGCCTTATCCTGTGTTGGATATAGATATCACTATGTTGAGGATAAGGGAGAGGGAGATTGTCAACAATTGCCTTTCAATTGGCAGATTTGTAGAATGAGAATTCTTCCTTAGTAATGATGAATAGTTGATGAGGTTCTGAGGGAGATGGAAATTTGGTTCTTGGTTTCTTTGAAGTTGGGAGTAAATGGTGAATTTTCTTAGAATAATTTTAGATAATTGACTCTCCATTAGGAATTTGGATTTTGTGGCCCTTGGGAGTCAATGGAGAATTTTGGAGAAGTTTCCTATGCAAAATGTTAGGATCCTTAAGTTCTGAGAATGGAAATTCTTGAGGAGATAGAATGATGGACTGAGAGAGAAACATTCTAGCAACTTCAGAATTGATTTTGGATTTACTCTCAAACTCAAAAAATTTCATCCTGATTGGCTTGATACATGAAGAAGAATATTAGGATTATCAATAATTATTGGAGGAGAGTGTGAAGGACTTTATGGTGGAGTTTTTGGAGGAGTGGGAGGTCTTTTCCACTTTGGACAAATTGGGGGTATGTTCCATTCTAGTGGAAGGTCCACAATCCATTTAGGGATTACTTCTTCTGATTGAATGAGATCAAGCCAAGTCTAGTCTAGCCATATTGCTAGCCCTAGGGGAAGAAAATGGATTCTATGAATTGAAACTATGAAGTATTTACCATATCTAATAATTACTTGACATAGATTTACTTTAGAAGTTGAACTGAGGGAGGTTGTGTTGAAAGAGAGGAAGATGCAATTTTAGTAGGTTTACACTCAAGTTGAATAACCTTTAGATCTACAGGAAAGGATGGATGAGGGGAGTGTGTGGGTGAAGACATTACTATGATGGGGGAGTTGGTCTTGACTAGAGAGAAGTGATGTGGAGGTGAGGAGTAATGAGTTGGAGGTGGAGAATAATGAGGATGATAGGCTTGACCTCTAATTAACTCTACTAGAGATTGTAGAGAGTTAGGTCTTTAGTCAATTTATTAGCTCTCAAGACCATGGATGACATGACAATGCTAATTTGAATAACTAAAGTAGACATATATTGTTCAATCATTGTCAACCTATCTTCTATGTGCTGTGAGATGGGTTATGTAGTAGGAATTGATGAAGTAGTTTGTGTGGATGGTTGATGAAAAGGATTGGGTCTAATGGGGGATGGGGATCTGATGGGAGTGTGAGATGGGATGGTTGTTGCTACTATAGTAACACTCATTTCTTCAGATTCACTTTCTCTCAAAGTTTCCTCAAACGCTTCTTCTCTGATAGTACTTTGTTCCTCTCTTTGAACTTCTTCTCTTCCCTCAGCTTTAGATTGATCTTCTTTGCTTGAGAATTCTTTTCTATTGGTGAATTCATGATTTCTTGTCTTTCTGTTCGTTTTTCTTCAGCATGTGAGGAGAGTTCTTGCCTTATTTCTATGACCTATTCTGTGACTTCTCCCCTTTTTGTTCTTTCATTAGGTTTGGATTCCTTTAATTAAGTTGTTCTTCTAGGTTTTTTAGTGATCCAGCCTTGTGTTGTTGGCTTAAAGCCTATTCTTTTCAAAGTCTTATCATCTAATGTGTCTGACTTCTTGGGAGTTCTTAATTTTCATTTGAGAAATTTACTCCTATTTTCCTCATTAGCTTCATTAGAGTCATTCCATAGGGTAGGGGAAATCTTGTTGTGCTCTTGATTTAATCAATGTGGTTTAGCATTAATTTGGCTAAATTCTGCCCACATAATTCTAAAGACACATCACTAGTAGCTCCTTTTCTAGGATAGACATTATTCATTACAATGAGATATGCTAGCTTGAGATCTACATTCAGGTGACTAGTATGAAGATAATTTTCTTTCTCATATATTTCTATTTCTGCTAAATCCAAAAACAATTTTGCTCTGGAAGGCCATATAATTTCTTCTTCCTCTTCAAAGAGATTAAAACAATTTCTTAAACTCTCTATGGATAGTTTGATATCAGTTTCTCCTATCCATGATTTTTCTATCTTTGTGTTGAGATTATAGATAAGTGTTTTCACAAGTCTAGGATAAAAACTGTCTCTATAACTCACATATTCATTCCAATCTTGGTATCTTAACCATTCACATACTTCTAAGTGCACACCATTTTCTCCAAAGGCTTCAAAACGGAAGATTTTTTTCTTTTATAATTCTCCTATCCTCATATCTTTCTAAAAATCTGGAGTAGTAAGATGCACTATTTTGAAAAATTACCTCAAGTGTACCAATTTCTCGTCTAACCTTTTTGTTTCCTCATCTTTGCAGAGAATCATCTCTTTCCTTTCTTTTGCTTTTTACTCCTTTGGTTCTTGCCATTTCGACAGAGAAAACTAGGGTTTGAAAGGAAATGGAGGTTTTTGGGTGAGATGTTGTAGAAGAGACGAAGAGAGAATGAGAGAGTTGAGATTGAGATTTGAAACGGGCAGGAAGATGAAAAGTCTTCTTTGAAGGGAAAATATCAAGAGTTCAAAGAAGAGGATTTTAGGTTTTGGAGAGGTTTTGAGCACTTAAATAAATTGAGTGCTTTTTTATTTTACCATTGGGTCTAGATTTTCTTTGAAACACTAATAGGTTTTGGTTTCGGATGCTCCGAAAGAGGTCCTTCGGAGGCATAAAATAGATTTGAGGTTTTGTATAATCCGATACATTACTTCGGATGCTATTATTGGGTTTCAGAGACTCCAAAATGGTTTTTCTATGAATTTTTGGAGGCTACAAAGTATAACATTAGATTTAAGTGACTCCAAAATTTTAAGAGATGTTTCTTCAGAGTCTTAGATTTTATAGTTTTAGTGTACAAATTAATTATCCTTTTAACCTACTAATTAAGGTATCATACCAAGATATACTTTGCTTAAATTTAAATTCTGATAATTTTATCTTTCCTATTGATTCCTTTAACTAGTTTACCATTTAAAGTTTATTTGTTTGATGAATTATGCATTTTATGCACTTGGATCTAGAATGCCTATTTCTCTTCTTATCATGTTAAATCTTCCTTCTAGAAATAGTTTTGTAAAAATATTTGCTAGTTGATTTTTAGTTGGGACAAATTCTAAGTAGATATTATGATTTTGAACATAGCCCTTAATGAAATGATGTCTGATTTCTATATGCTTAGTTTTAGAATGTAGAACTGAATTCTTGGTTAGATTTATAGCACTAGTGTTATTACATCTAATAGGTATATCAACAAAGTTAAGGCCAAAATTGTTTAATTGTTGTTTCATCCAAAGGATTTGAGCGTAGCAATTGCTTGCTATTACATATTCAGCCTCAGGAGTTGATAATGCAACTGATATTTGTTTCTTAGACAACCATGAAATAATCATGCTTCCTAGAAATTGACATGATCCTTAGGTACTCTTTCTATCTACTTTATATCTAGCAAAGTTTGCATCTAAGTAACCTTTTGAATTAAAATGTGAACCTTTTGGATACCATAATCCAAGATTTGGTGTATTTAAAAGATATCTAAATATTCTTTTTACAGTAATAAGATGTGACTCTTTTGAATTTGATTAAAATCTAGCACACATGCATACACTAAACGTTATGCCAGTGATGAGAATGCAAAATGTCATATTTTATTCTCCTAATACTTCATCTTTTGCACCTAATACTTCATCTTTTGCA
>JAYJMB010005918.1:0-11502 GCA_036873735.1 Pouteria campechiana
TAACACAATTGCATAAGAACAACAAATATCTAAGTATAAAAACGTATCTTATGAGTGAATGAAATCCACTCATCATAGCATGTGCAAATTATATGAGGATAAATACATTCTGATAAAATGATATGTTTGAAAGCTAACAATGTAGCAAGTGCAAAAATTTCTAAACATAGAATATCAATCAACTACCTCAACCATATGCTACATTTCAGAAGGATTAAATTGTTGAAAATATGAAGATCATATTTTAGAAGAAGATGAAGAAGAAAACAGAGGCCTCAAGATATGCTATAAATAGCTTGCTTTGTCTATATCACCCAAAAAGAGATTCCTTCAGATAAATGCAAAACAAAGGTAGAAGTAGACTCAAGGCAAAGCCAAATTCAAAAAGCAAGAATTTCATTCAAGAAAGTAATTTTCGGCAATCCAAAATGACCATGTAAAAGATTGTTCGAGACTAAACAAAAAGAAGTAATCTTTAACTTAGACAAATGAAAAAGCTTAGAGTGAAGATGAACTTCATCTGAATGACCAGAAGATCGGACAAATGCATATAATGTGAAGAAACTTCATTTGACCAAGAGCCTGGGCAAATGCATATAATGAGAAGGAACTTTGTTCGAGCAATGAAAGACAAGTATGATCTTTATCTGATACTAACTTCAGATAAACATGGAAAAAAAGAGAATTCATCCTACTTTGTCCGAATGAAAAGATGAAGAATATAAGCAAAATTCATCCAAATCTATTCCAACTTTGTTCACGCTTTGTCCAAATGAAAAGATGAAGAATATAAGCAAAATTCATCCGAATCTAGTCTAACTTCATTCGTGCCATCAGATTTCATCCGATACTAACTTTGGACATTAGAGTTTGTCCAATACTAACTTCGAAAAAATGCCAAAAGATGAAGCTTTGAGTAGCAGACATGGATCAAAGAGAAAATTCATCTGAGACTTACCTTAAAAGAATGCAAATAGAGAGAGGCCGTGACTTTGTCTGAAAGAAATTGTTATGTGACTAGCAACTAATCCGAAGCATCAAAATGGCATCTGTGTGCTTTCAGTGTGCAAAATCATTTCAGTTACTTTTTTCGGCAATAAACGACGTTGTAGGCTTTCTAGCTCTGACAAGTCAAAACTAAAGAAGAACATTTCAAACAACCTATCTTCCTCTTTTTAAAAGAATAGTGTCACAGTAGCTCGAGACAAATTGGAAGCAATGCACTCCAATAAAGAAATCACAATGGTCTTCTACATCCAATGCTGCTCTCATTCACGCATCCAATCCAACCCATTCCTCTCCAATGGTTAAGTTTTTGAAGAGCTACTTAAGGAGATGAGTTGGGATGATTGAAAGAGTGAGAAGTGGGTTGAAGAAGCATTTTTTAAAAAGCCTATATCTTCTACAAAACTTTCCACCCATGGCCAAGAGCTTAAACTTTCAAATATCCAATCAAGAGCTTCACCTTTCAGAATCTTAAAGGCCATCTTCTTCATTATATAATGGGAAGACCTTCTACATTATAAGGAGCTATTATAATATCAAGACTTCCTTGGTGCTTCAATGAAACACTATGTAAAGTGCATAAGTTTACTAGTTAACTTGAAAATCAGAGAGTTGATGGTGGGCTCTGAAAAACTATCAAGTTTATTGGTGACCTTTGAAACTAGTGAGTTTGTAGTGAGCTCAAGAAAACCACATTGTATAAGTTTTTGGTGAGCTCAGAAAAACTAGTGTAGGTTTGCTAGTGAGCTTGGAAACCAGTGATTTGGTGATGAGTTTGGGAAAACCATCAAGTTTGCTAGTGATCTTTGAAACTAGCGAGTTTCTGATGAGCTTGGGAAAATCAAATTGTATTCACACAAGGAAAGTGAGCTCTTAGAAGAGTGGAGTAGGGAGGTTGCTTGAACCATAACAAAAAATCATGTTATTTGAGAGTGTTTCTTGTGTGCTTACTTCACTTTCCTTGGGCTTTACTACCTTATTATTTAGTTCATATTGCATATCGCACAAGCATGAAAAGAGGAGAATTGATCTAACATGGGCCAAGTAATAAATTTTTATAAACTCAATTCACCCCTCCCCTCTTGGGTTAAGCCATCCTAAGGGACCTAATAATTATCAATTATCTCAATAAAAAGTGACCACGGTGGTGAATTCAAAAATAAGAAATTTTGTAGATTTTTGTGAAGATAAAGGAATTCATTATAGCTTCTCAACTCCTAGAACTCCATAGCAAAATGGAGTTGTAGAAAATAAGAATAGGACAATTGAAGAAATGACAAGAACCATGGTGAATTAGAATAAATTTTCCAAGAGATTTTGGGGGAGGTAGTTAACATAGCTTGCCATGTGTTAAGTAGTGTTACCATTAGAGCAATCTTGAAAAAAATTCCCTATGAGCTTTAGAAAGAAACAAAAACTAAATATCTCTTATTTTCATACCTTTGATTGTACATGTTATATGCTGAATAATGGGAAGGATAAACTTAGAAAGTGTGATCCAAAAAGTGATGAAACTATCCTCCTTGGTTACTCTTCTAGTAGCAAAGCATTTAGAGTTTTCAATAAGAAAAATCAAGTTATAGAATAATTTGTGCATGGTACATTTGATGAATTTGGATTAACCCCAAGAAAGTAAGTTGATAGTGATGTAGATGAAGAAACAAGGAAAATGAAAAAGCTACATCTAGAAAATTAAGGGGGAGAAGGATCTTCAAAGCAAAATGATGATCAAAATCTAGAAAATGAAGAAGAGGTAAGTGAAATAATGTTACCTTACACCATCCATCTGATTTGAAGTTTGTACATGCCATCCTAGAGATCAAGTCATTGGTGATATCTATGATGGTGTTAGAATAAGAAGATCCATGCACAACACTTATGGGAACTTTATGTTTATTTCAAACATTGAGCCCATTTGCATTGACCAAGCCCTCAATAATGAAAATTAAATTATTACCTAGAGGAGCTAACTAGTTTGAGAGAAATAAAATTTGGGAGCTAGTTCCTAGACCCAAACACATTGACGTAATAGGAAATGGGTGTTTAGGAACTGTTGATCCAAACTCCCTTTACATCGCTTGATTTTGATGATAAACATGTTTAGCTAGCTAAGTTTTCATGATGAGCAAAATAATGTGAGTAGGGAGCTGTGTATGTCTTGTTTTGATTAGAATATCTCTATCTAGTTCCCATGAGCTTTATACAATTTTACATCTTTAGAAAGGTAATTCACTGAAATGTTTTGTCATCATCAAAAAGGGGGAGATTGTTGATCCAAACTTCCCTTACTTGGCTTATTTTGATGATGAATATGTTTATCTAGCTAAGTTTTGATGATGAGCGAAATTATGTGAGTTAATAGTTATGATATTGACTTTTATTTTCCCAAGTGTGCAGTAATAAGTATATAAATCAAGGAAATAACTTCAGTCAAGTGGACAGCACAAATATAGATCATATCTAAGATAGATCCATCGAATATAGGAAGAAAACATAAATGCTTAAAGGTTTAATGACGCTGAACTCAAAAGAGAATTTTAGGCGTAATGGGACACGTCTGAAATCATAAGGAACAATCTCAAGAAGTTTGGTGTGTTTGTAGAATAGCAAATGTGGACATAAGAACCTTGTTTGAAAATGTTTTAGACAAAAGGTCCAAGCTTCCAAGCCTATATTGTAGTTGAAGGATATGTTTAGCATCATTCGAGAGCCCCAAAGACACTTTGAATGTGTTCTGAGACAATTGTCAATGTATATAAGAAGAGATGCCTAAGTTTGGATGCCAGTAAAGCTGCAAACTATCTTAAGAACACGTCACTTCGGATGTAGTGAAACCAAGCTTAGACAATGCAAAATCTTGTTTGGACATGTCGAATGAAGTCTAGACATTGAAGAGTTAACATTGTTTTGGACATTGTGAAAATTTAATTTCAGACGTTGTTAAACTAATTTCAGACAAAGCTGAAGCTCAGATGTGTGGCTGAGCAATTCATACCACTTCAGAAATTGTGAAAAAATTATTTCAATCATTGTGAAGCATTTTAACTGAAGCTGGTTTGAATCATTCTCACAAATATGTTGCTATAGATAGTACGAAACTGTGAACCACTCCAACCATGCAAGTTTCCAATGAAGCGTTCTCTCCCTTTCCATATGTGTTTATTTCAGACGGTATGAAGTTGAGAGACCGATTGAATAGTCAAAATTTTCACCCTCTTTGCTCGCCACTAACCTCAATGGAAAGATTTGAAAGAGAGTGTAAGAAAAGTAAATAGGGATGTTTTAGAGTTAAGATGGAAGATTCAAAGAGCATTTACTGATAGTAAAAATTTTCTTCCAAAGTAGATTTCAACTCCTTTACACAAAACGCCAATCTGCATTCAAAGATTACTTCCTCTACAACTTTTCTAGAGTTTGAAACTTAAGTACTTAAGTATATTACATTCATCTTTTCAACATTCAATTCATTGTACAAATTAGCCTATGTAAGGGGCATTTTATTGTACAATCTTTGTTTATTATTTGGGACAGCAAGCAATGGGCTTGTTGATTATAAGGTAGATCACAACAAGTTTGTAAGACTTGCTGGGTGATCTATATAAGTTGTTTGTGAGCTTGCAAACCATTGTAAAATTTGTTGGTGATTTTGGAAACCAATAAATGCAAAGTTTGTTGGTGAGCTTTGGAAACCAACGGTTGTAAATTTTGTTAGGGAGCTTGTAAAATCAATAGTTGTCTAGTGGAAACTAAGTGCAACAAGAGAGGCTGACTCATAGAGTAGAGTAGGTGTCGTGTTTGGGCCAAACCATTGTAAAAATCCCCATGTTTTGTGTTGTTGCTTTATGCTTCATCTATTCTAAGCACTTTGATTTTTAATTTGGCTAAATTTTTAGAACATCAATTCCCTCCCCCCCCCCCCCCCCCCCTCCTTAAGCTACCATTCGAATGGGACTAACAATTGGTATTAGAGTAGGCATCAACAATTACTCTTGATTATCAAATATTTTAACTCCTTAAAGTGATCCCTATGGCCAACACATTCCACAACACCATTATTGAAGGACAATCAATTTATGGATACCTATATTTTTATTGTGCCAATTATGGTTATTAGAAGATGAGGATGCAAAACTTTTTGATGGCCTTTAACTACAAGTTATGGCAAATTATCAAAGATGGAAAAGATATCCTTAACTTGAAACATAAGTACACAACAGAGGAAATTATATTAGTAGAAAGAGATACCAAGGCAAAGAATTGCCTTTGCTATGCATTGTCACCATTCGAGTTTGAAAAAATGTCCTCATGCGATTCTGCGAAAGAAATTTGGGACAAACTACAAGTCACACATGAAGGTACTGACCGGGCTGAGGAGACCATAATTAGTTTTCTCTTATAGGAATATGAAGCCTTTCACATGCAAGATATAGAGACAATCTTAGAGATGTCTAGAAGGTTTCAGAAAATCAACAATGGGTTAAAGGGTCTTGGAGAAAAATAAGAAGAGCCCAAATTGGTGAAGAAGATATCAAGATCCCTTCCAAGGCACTAGATGCCCAAAGTTGCAACCATCAAGGAAGCTAAGAATTTTGATAATATGAAAGTTCAAGAGCTCATGGGTTCACTCATGACCCATGAAGTGATGAAGCAAAAGGCCCATGAAGAACCAAAGGGAAAGAAGACCATCACACTGAGAGCAAAATTAGACAATGAATCCCAAAGTGAAGCTTCTAAGAGTGAAGTCGAAGATGATGATGGCATGTCAATGCTGAGTAGAAGATTCAAAGCCATGTTCAAGAAGAAGATTGAAAGCAATTCCAAAAATTTTAGAAGTAAAGACAAGAAGAAAGAAGTCCCCACCTACTATGATTGTGGCAAGCCTAGCCACATGAGGTTTGACTACACAAAGCTAGATAAGAAGCAAGGGGAACAATAGAAGAAACATAAATTTTGCAATGAGAAGATGAACAACAATAAAAGTGGCCACAAGAAATTTGACAAGAAGAAGAAAGCACTTGTAGCATGGGAAGTGCTTAAGAACGGGTTGCATGGAAGTTCTAGTAAAAGCGATCAGGCATATGAAGCCCAATTTAGCAAGCTTTCACCAAGGAGAGGATACTAAAGCGAATATCATATTGATTGAAATCAACTTCATGACCATCCATGAAGATGAAGTAACTTCTAAACTTGAATCGCATAATTTTTTAGATGAATTAAAAGTTTGTATGTTGATTTCTAGGCTTTGAAAGCCAAATATAAGGAGACAAAGAAGGAGATATTTGAAATGATCCATGAATGCTCCATATTGAACTACCATCAGTGAACTTGAGCAGGTCAAGGCAGAGAATAATGCCATAAGAAAGACCTTGGCCTCCACCTTGTTGAGAATGAAACTTAAGAAGAAAGGTGAACAATAATAAAAGAAACAGAATTATAATTCTAGAAGAAAACAAAGGACCAAACAGACCATGGTCTAGGTTTCCTAAAGCTATAGCAGAAATAGTAAATGCTACTCATTCTCATCATTTCAAATTACAGGCACCCAAGAAACAATGGGTACTAAAATTTACTACTACTAACCCCCCTGGACCCATTTTTGAATGGGTACCAAAAATTAAAACCTAACCTTGTCATTGTAGGTAATCTTAGAGCCATAAGAAGCAACATGTGGTACATTGATAGTGGTTGCTCAAGACACATGATAGGGGAGAAGGATCTGTTAACTGAGTTGAAAGAAAAAATGTTGGAATAGTAACCTTCAGAGATAATGGGAAAGGTAGAATGCCTGGGATTGGAAAGGTCGGTCAACCACACACTACTGTTATTTCTAATGTTTTGCTAGTTGATAGATTAAAGCATAATATTTTGAGTGTTAGCCAATTTTGTGACAATGGATAAAAGGTTATATTTGAATCTCATATTTATTTAGTTTTGATTAGCATGACTTAGTTATAGTCCTAGGCAAGAGGCACGAAAATGTGTATATATTAGACTTCTGTGATATCCAAGCCAAGTGTATTGTTAGTCATGATGAGTCCCTGCTGTGGCGTAGAAGATTAGGTCATGCCAACAAAGACATGATTGAAAGGTTATATCGAAAAGATCTTGTAGTTGGCTTACTTGAACTGAAATTTGACAAAAGACAGTTGTGTGATGCTTACATGAGAGAAAAGAAAGCAAAAGAGTTTTTCAAATCAAACAGAGAAGTGTACACAACTAAAACTCTTCAGTTATTCATATGGATTTAGTGGGACCAATAAGAACTAGGAGTCTTGGAGGGAAACATTATACATATACCATTATTGATGACTATAATAGATATAGTTGGGTAATATTTCTTGCATCCAAAGATGATGTTTTTTTCATTCTTTGAGATATTTTTCAAGCATGTGCAGAATGAACAAAGCTCTCATATTATTGCTATTAGGAGTAATCATGGTGGAGAGTTTGAAAACCATAAATTCATGGCTTACTATGAAAATAATGGTATCTTTCAAACTTTCTCTACACCAAGAACACCTCAATAGAATGAAGTGGCTAAGAAGAAGATTAGATTCTTGCAAGAGATGGCAAGGGTCATGTTGAGTGAGTACAATCTGCCATAATAGTTTAGGATGAAGCTACGAATATCAATTATTTTGTTATCAATACAATTCATACTAGGACAATACTAAACAAAACTACATTTGAGTTGTATCATGAAAAGAAGTCTAACATATCATATTTCCATACCTTTGGCTGCAAATGTTTCATTCTTAACAATGAAAAAGGAAGCCTTGGAAAATTTGGCAAATTTGATGAAGGAATATTCCTTGGCTAATCCATTGTTAGCAAGTCATTTAGAGTCTACAACCTGAGTAGTAGATCTGTAGAAGAGTCTATCCATATCAAATTTGATGAATCTACTAACTATTCAAGAAGAACAAGTGATTTTGATGATGAAGCAGACAGACTCACAATAAGTGTGGAGAGGCTAAACGTATAACACAAATAGATATTTGCTCCAAAAACAGAAACAGCAAGGGATGGAGTAGACAGACAGCTTGAATCATCCACAACTAAAGTAAATGAGGGAGGTAACTCTCCTCTTCCTAAATATTGAGGATTCATGCATGCTTATCCTAAAAACCAAATAGTTGGTGATGTTTTTGATGAATTTAGGATTAGATCATCCTATCACCAAGTATGTGATAACTTTGCTTTTATTTCTCAAATAGAGCCAACTTGCATAGACTAAGTGTGAGAATATGAGAATTGGATTTTATCTAAACAAGAAAATTGGACCAATTTAAGAGAAATAATGTTTGAATCTTAATTCCAAGACATGACCATCAAGCTATTATAGGAACCAAATGGGTCTTTAGGAACAAACTTGATAAATCTGGTTTAATAATGAGGAACAAGGCAATGTTAGTAGCAAATGGATATTGTCAAGAAAAAGGGATAGATTTTGAAAAGTCATACGCCCTTGTTGCTAGGACAGAAACCATTAGAATGCTGTTGGCATTTTCATATTTCATGAATTTCAAACTTTGCCAGATGGATGTCGAATCTACATTTTTGAATGGTTTCATTAATGAATAAGTTTATGTGCAACAACCCCAGGGTTTGAAGACCCTCATGATCCTAATCATGTTTTCAAACTCAAGAAATCCCTTTATGGTTTGAAGCAGGTTCCTAGAGTGGTGTACTATCATAGGCAAACAAATTTAGAACTTTACTCCAATTAAATTACCTATAGTAGTATGAATAAGGGTCAATCATTACCTATCGTAGTATGAATAAGGGTCAATCCCATGAGGAGTATCTAGCTTAATTTTATGCAATGTGAACAAGAAATGAGGGTTTTGAATGTAATGAAGAAAGTGTTATAAAAGAGATTTATCAGAGAAGAAAACTTTGGTTCAAGTCAACATCCACCATCAGAATCTCATAACTAATCATTGATGCAATTATAAATAAAATCATACCTTGAATATTCACCATTGGAACTATTTTTTCTATCTCTCCTTTAACATAGTTAATTAGAAACTGGCATTTTAATTAACCCTAACTACTAAATAACCCAAGACCAGTGCCAACGGTTTAATTTAATAGTAGCCTTAAGATTTATAGAGATTGATGAAGCTAAACAACACAAACAAACGCGGTTGCATTTAATTTAGTTAAATATTCTTCCTAAGATTTAATAACTGTAACAATAGCAAATTATTAAACCCTTGTTGCTTCATAGATTAGAGGCATCAAATGATTATAGATTTGATAACTAATCTAGCAATAGATTGCAATGAATAATAAACTAGTACGCTTTCTAGCCATTAAACATAACACCGATAATCATGAACAAAGAAAAACATTCAATACTCAAAGTATAAATTGATCAATTAAATCAAATTAGATCTCACAGTATCTTGATTCTAAGGATTCTATCTCCTTAAACTAATAATAAAAATTTAGACATGCAGGGCCATGAAATCATAAAGAAAATAAAATAGAAAGAAAGAAGAAGAAGATTCTCTGTTGAAAGCTGCTAAAAAGTCTCCCTCAAACCCTAGCAAAAGAACCTTCAAAAACCCTAAGAAACTACTATTTATAGAGAGTAAAAATTATGCAAAATATGCAATTTTTATAAAAATCTGAAAATTGGGAATGAAGTCCAGCACCACTAGCTCCACCTTGCTGCCCAGTGGTCGAATGGCTACTGCGGTATGGGCGCTGATGGCGCCGGTCTACTGCTTTCGATTGCTTTGCTCCTTGTTGCTTCTTCTCTGTACTTCATCCTAACTTAGGCATTCTTCCTATATTTACCCTTGATGAATTCCTTATCTCTCAAAACTCCCAACATGAAATTGTAGAAATTTTTCTTGTGTTTCCAGAACATCTTTAATCATCTTAATCGGAGGTCGAATGAGAGAGTCATGACCAAAATACGGAGTGATGCTTAAATTATCCAAAATTCTTCAATTGACTTCTTTTTCCACTTAACCACTCCAATTGTCTCCTAAATCAAAATACAAGAATAATGAGTGCATATAGGAGTCAAATAAGTATAAAATATTAAGTATTAAGGGAATAAAATATGACATTTTGTATTCTCATCAAATTCCCCCACACTTAACTCTTGCCTGTCCTTAGGCAAAACTCAAATTCATTCTCCCCAAAAGATTATCAAGGTTGCTATTATCATAAACAAAGAATAACCAAAGCTCTTCAAAACTCATAATATATCATGAACAAATCATTCTTATACAACTTATAATCATTCAGTAAGCATTCTCTCTTGAAGATGGATTAAACTAAGCAAGTAGAACTCTCTACTCTCATGTTTTCGAAGGGTATATGTCTACTCAAATTCATTCCAATGAAAGTGATCTACCATAAGCTTGCTCATCTTCTCATTCTCCATCACTAGGATCACATGCATATTATGAATCATAAAGACTTTTCATGTGTTGTAATGGGGATCATGGTAAAGGTGAGAAATATTTGGAGATGTAGCTCAAACGTCATTGAAACTAGTGAAGTATAAATAAATCAACTCATGCTCAATTATATAAGACATTTAAAGCAACTTATTTCATCTAGAATCTTTCATCTTTGAATACATAATGTATAAATAGATCCCTTCCCTTAGAATTTTGATATTTTCTTTTTCTTTTCTCTTTTTCTTTCATTTTGACACATTTTTTTTTCAATTTTAAGAACAACAATCTGTTCTATTTCACCAATCATAGCCATTCCACAAATTTTGACACCCCCACACTTTATTTCTTGTATACTCATATATAGCACAATGATAACCCATGCTCCACTAGATCTATGACTTGGGTAAAGATATTATTTTTTTGGGTTTCAAGCTTATAACATAGGTTCACAATAAAAATCTATAAAGCTCAAAAAGGCTCAACAAGAGGACAAATTATCGCATGGTAGGATATTTGGCTCATTTAGTTCATAACAAAGAAGGTCCTTAATCATGTTCATGCTTGCATGTATCAATATGATCTCAAAGAGAATCAAGACAAGTTATAGAGAAAAAAATCCATAGAAGAATATCTCTCATGAAGAAAAGAATGAGACTGATGTGAATGTGTTAGTCTAAAGGCTCAAAATCTCACTAGCTTTTGTTTATGAAATTTAACTATCACATTCTCAAGGAAAATAACTAAACTGAGCAATTGCAAATTGGAAGATTATTTAATCAATCATGTTATGAATTTTTCAAGCTTAGCTGAATCTTGCTCATGACATCCTCATCCTCAAATCATCAGAAACCAACAAAACAAAGGGTAAAACTGACTCTCTCTCAAAGATTTTTTTTTCAAAAAAAAAGGCAAACATAAAAATAAAAACACAAAAACACAACCTAAACCTAAATTCCCTTCCTCACACTAAAAACTTACATTGTCACCAATGTAAAGTCAAATGCAAAGAAGATGCAAAAATAACCATAATATAAATGCAAAAATAAGAAGGAAATAAGAAAAAGAAACACAA
>JAYJMB010005921.1:0-11498 GCA_036873735.1 Pouteria campechiana
ATTGATTTGAGCATTTTCTTCTATTTTACCAAAATATACCAAAACCCTAACCCTAATTTGGGTGAAATTATGGATTTTTCATATTTTAAAATTTTCAAGTCAATCCAACTTGGCTAAAGTGAATCATCAAGTCTAATTATGAAATTAAAAGCATTTAATTCATTATTTTACATAATTCATATCCATTTATATCAAAATTCATAAATATTCACTTTTTCCTAAAATTCTAAATAAGCTCTTCTTGCTTGATTAACCTTAATAGTATAGTAGGAATGACTAATCTTACTTACCTCTAGCTCTCTTGCGCTTTAACCGTAGCTAAGAAAAAATATCTCATGAGTTTTTCATCGCCAGCAAGACCAGAGAAGAAAAAGAAAACTAATGAAGAAAGAGTCCGAACACAATATAAAACAAAAAAGGTCGCTGTTTACTATTCATGCAACTTTACTATTTATATAGAGTAGTTTTTAGAAAAAAATTATATCTTATGCTAAAAAAATCAGAATTAAATGATTTAAGTTTCTATTAAAATATAATTTCAATACCTACAACTTTCATGTTGAACATTGTTTCAAATTATGGCATAAATTAGGAGAAAATTTAGTTACAATTAATGCTTCACCGTTCGGGTTACTGTTCACGCGGACAGCTTGGAGCAACTTTATAAAAAAAATTGTATCTTGTACTATACAACTCTGATTGGAGTGATTTAAATTTATATGGATAGATAATTTCAAGAAAAATAATATTTATGTTGAAAATTTCTCCAAATTTAGTTTCTAAATAAGCCAAACTTTACTCTCAACTACCTGCCACGTCATTACTATTTCTGCATATATGACTTTGGGGCAGTTTCAGTAAAATGATCATATCTTGAGCTATAAGGCTCCGATTTGAGTGATTCAAAATTCTATGAATAGAAAATTTTGATATATACAACTTTTATGTTAATTATATATCTAAATTATGATCATAAATAGTATAAAATTGATAATCTTTAGACTATTATGTTGTTGCCAGCATAGTACAATTCTATAAAAAGTCATAACATTAAAATTTAATATAGAACTCTGATTTTGGCAATTCAAATGAATAGATAATTACTAGATCTACAAATCTTATGTTAGGATTTTTTTAAAATTATATATATATATATATATATATATATTTTCAAACACTTCAAAAGTTTTAATCAACTTAACAAAATTTTGACAACTTAACTTCTGCTTTATGTCAACTCCTTTAATGTACTTACTCTTGTTAAATGTCCCATTGACATTATAATATTAAATCATGATTTAAGATTAAAATTTATCATTTTTCGAATAATTCTAAAGCCCAATTAATCTTACTACTCCATATTCATAATTTACACTTTAATTCACACTTAATTAAATTAAACTTTATAAACTCACCAAACTTCACTCATTACTATACATTAATTATTGATACGGTCTTATACCAAAATTCAAGGGCTTACATAGGTGTTATTTGAACTTGTATTTTATTTAACTACTTGATAAACCTATTATCTTCTTTGGATTTGAAACTTTAGTTTTATATCAGATATGTAAATTTTAAGTATGTGATGGATTAATTTTATTTGAATATTGTTGAATGTTGAAAATGAATAGTCATTTTTTTACTTGTTCATGTAACTCGAATTCAACCTGAACCCAACCTACTTAATTTAAATTAGGGTTGAGGTTTTAAAATTAGGATTGGAATATAGTTAGGGTTGAGATTTTAGATCTTACTTTAGGACTAGGATTGACCTCAACCCTATTAACACCCGGAAAAAAAACATTTATTTGCATGATGTAATAGGAAGGACGTTGGCCGAGGCTCAAACTTGCTCCATAGGTGGAGAGGGCATCCACTACGTGTGCCAAAGATCGAGCTTATCCGACAACAAAGCGGTGAGAGATTGTCATGGTTGGATCGAAGGTAGCTAGTCATGCCTGATGGGTGGTTTTCATTTCTCACATTTGAAAAGCGTGGCCGCTTGAGAAAAATAAATCTCATACATAAATGAAATCATTCGAGTTTCCAAGACAGTGCTTTCTTAAAAGAATTTTACAAGCAGTTCTCATTGATAGGGCGTTGGATTAGTGGAAAAGAATTATTGTCACTTGAAAATGAAAAATTTCCCTTCTTTTATTTATTTACCTTTTTAATAATATTATTTAGATTTTCTAAATAAGGCCTATCTTTTTACTAAAAAGTCTTTCTATTTTGTTTTTATTGATTTCATGGTTGATGTAATCTCCTTTTATGCTGATATTCTTTGACGTTCATTTCTAAGAAAAACTCTCATTTCACCTTATCAAACAAGCCATTAAATGCAATTTTCGATTAATACTTATTTAATGAAATTCTGCTTTTCATGATAAATGGAGGAATGGTTTATTTTTTATTAAAGTTTTATCTTATAGACTGATTTTTAAGAGTTAATTTGAAAAATAGTCCTATCCCATGAACAACCTATTACCGTGGCAATTCTAGAAAATTTCATTTTCCCAACTGTGTACGAAGCCATTGTTTTTCTAAATTTTCTCTTACAGAGTTAGATAAAGATGTGTCAATATAATTTTTTAGTAAAAAATAAATAATGATAAAAAGAAATTATTATATGCCACGTCAAAAGATAAAATTTTCTTTAGAGGATTTTTTTTCTTTCCTGCCAACTATGGACCATGGACCATGGTAATAACCTTGGAGCTCCAAGGTGTATTTGGTAATAGGGAAAAAAAAAGGTAAAAAACATTTTCTTTTCTTACCTCTTTTTACATACCTTTTGATATCATTTGATATTTTAATTATTTAATTATTATTTTTTTTTAATCATTATTTTACCTTTTTTTGTACAATAAGTCTACTTATTTTATTGTTATTTAATTTATTTTTAATTATTTTACTCTGTTATGTCATATCACTTTCTCTTTTTCCCCTTACTTTTTTATATTTTGTTCATAATCTTTTCTCCTCTCCCAAACACACTCTTAAGGTCTACTTGGATGATGTATTAAAAAAATGTATTAGAAAAATATAATTGAGGATGATATTAGCAAGAGGCTTCTTAATAAAAAATAAGTAAAAACTAATGAAAATATAAATAATAATGAAAAAAATAAAATTATTATAGTAATGAAAATATTATACTAATCTAAAAAAGAATGTAGAAAATAATATATTGCTAATATACTCTTTCCTTGATGCATCAAACAACCCTTAATTGATGAATTGAATTTCTCGTTGATTTACATTTTCCGCAATGTGTGGAGAGGGACCGGTGGGCTTCTAATTCATGCCCATCCGTTTGGTGCATGCATCTACCACAGCTCAGTTATCTAAGTATATGGAAATGACGCCTATCATTGTCAACATCAACTACAGCCCCTCCTCTAACCCTTCTCTAGAAGCCTTCTTAGTCTATATATTTTGTTGAAGTCAATGACAAGCAATTCGATCAATGGTTAAATTTATTTTTCATTATATTATATACTCAAATTTGACAATAAAGTATTGATGATTATCTTAATAATTCACAATAAAGTAATTGAAAAATAATTTAATATTATTAATAGAAAAACACATTGATCTTACCTTATGAAAATGATCGCTTATAACAAGAGGACAACTTGCACGGAAATAGAAGAGATTGACTAAATACGTAAGCCACTATACTTTCGCGAACAAACGGCCGGACTTTTCGAAAATTGAATTACATGATTGTTTTCAAATTAATTGTCGCCCATGTATTCAGTAGTTTAGATTTTTCGTAATGTTCATGACCTTGAAACATTCGCAAACGCCAAAATTTTAATTAAATTTATATAATCCAATAATTAAATAATTTAATATTTTAAGAAGTATGGATGAAATACACCAAAGATGCGGTCAAAGAAGAATTTAAAGCAAATCTTTAAAAGTTAGGTTCAATGAATCCTAGTTACTGAATAAATAAACTTAAGGGAAATTGTTTGGGAATCATTTGTTAAATTAGTTTTATATTTATTTTTCTCATATTTCTGGTTGTATTTAGTAGAATAAAAGCAATTAAGACAGGGTTATTTTATTATTAGAAAATATCATTATTTCAACAGGAACTGTCCCATGTCTATTATGAAAGAATTTTCTCTATTGTAATTTTGGCAGATGCCATATCTATATCAATTTTAAATTCTCCCCTTGAAGAGTTTGAGCATTGTACTTTTTTAGGGTGATTGAATTAGAGTATTAAAGCTTTGTTTAAATTCACTAGTGATGCACTCTCCTCTACATATCTTACCAATATACTCTCCTCAACACACCTCCTCTACATATCTTTTGTAGCATTTTAACTATCATAAAATCTTATTTTTTCACCATTACATATCTTTTTAATTATTTTTTTTATTTTTCTTTAAAAACTGTACATTAATGATATTTTACACGCTCCACTTTTCTACCATACTCCCTCTCCTAATGCAAGCCATGCAAACAAACTGTAAAATTGCATGGAACCTCATACCTATCTCGAGACTTTTGATGATCGAATTTCTCCGAATGCAAGCTATCCAATCGAACCCTAAAGTTGCATGGAAGCTATCTCAAAACTTGGGATGATGGAATTTTTCAAGCGGATTAATTTTTAATTAACCATAAACGACTAGCAGTGTTCTTCTTCTATTTCAATGAAAAGCATTCCACTGCATCCTACCCATTATTTAAACGGGCATAGATGTGTCTCTGAGTTGTCCAAGATTCAACCTCGGTTCCAACATTAAAATTTTGATAATATTGTAGCAGCGTCCGATGGGGATGCTCATGTGAATAAAACTCACAAGACTACAGTCTAGTCAGATTATGATAACGGATTCAATGTTTGAATTGTGGTTGGATTGATTACATCCAAACCTATCGAATTTCGTTATATCCTACAGAAGCACCAAATTGCATGATAGCGATGGACCACCAAAGTTTGTTGAAATTGAAAATCTTACAATTTCAACGTTGTTCTAGTGCTTTGAAAAGTACGCTTTACTTGCATATTTTATGAATCTTTCAATGATGGGGTCCCAGCCGCCTGGCAAAGTAAGAGCTTGTACAGACTAGAAAACCAAATTTCAAAGTTTCAAACCATACAAGCCAAAATGCTGCATGCATTCAGTGTACTGATGAAATTACTGCAGCTTATTAATATAACCGAGTTTTGACTCGCGGACTTCTTCTTCTGTTCGGATTTGAAAGATGACTTGCCGACTTCTTCTGTCAGCATTGAAAGACGAAAACCCAAACTACAGCAGTGTAAGATCTGTGACACACGTGGATAGAAATTACTTGGGAATTGCTCCGTGGCGTACAAGTAATTTAACTGTGACCTGAGGGTCTTAATCCACGCGTATCATGAATCTACGCGTGGGTCACTGCGTCTTTGATTGATCAGTATAGACGTGTTGAAATATCAAATTTTAGGAGCGTACGATTAGGGAATTCTCCCATGCATTGCATCTGCATCTGCATCAGCGGTCGGTGTGAAATATGAAATAGTGACTGCCTGCATTTCAAGCCTCGTGCTTCAAAGCCAAAGAACTCTGCTAAGCAAAGTCGGCAGCATTTCTTTTTCGGCGAATCCTTTTCGTACGATTCTAATGCGGTAAGTTTGATCACGCTGTATTGTTGGTTCAACACAATTAATCATACATTGATGATTGGTCCACCTATAATGTTAGCAAAATTAGAGGAAAATAATTAATAAGATTGATTAAAAATTAATTAGAATTTCATCAATTTGGAGTAGAATTGCTGTAATCAACAAGGCAGACTTGCTGACTTGGTTGATTGCGTTAACATCATGTCATCGTGCGAACCGACTCTCCGTTCACATCTTAGCAGTTTACGTGAAGAACTGGTCGAAGAAGACAAAAGTAAGTGGCCAGCTGCAGATTTCGATGATGATCTTATGAAAACGATGATGATGGTCATGATCCTAACTTATTCGCAAATAATCAACACTGTGGAATTCTAGCTTGATCAAATTGCTTTCAATGTCGTTGTTTTATCAGATATATGCTCTATTTTTTACGATGCTGACAAAAACGTTGTGACTTTTCAGCCATGGTTAGACCAGAGAATAGGAGCATGTAGAGCGACCCCAAACTAAATATTTGCTACATTGGTGATTAAAGAAAAACAATGATATGGCCATGACCACGAGTAGATAATCATAAATTTAAAAGAATGAATCAGCTTCTGCTGTATTTGCACGGGTCATTTGTCGAATGAAAAAGAAATAAATCATTTGGGAGATTCAACCAGAAAGGAAAGAAATGGGCATTGAAACTTTTACCAGGCTTGTTTCTCTGTCCAGCACAAAGCCCAAGAAAACTGCCCAACAATTCATCTAACCGAAAGACGGATTGTCACGGCTCCAGCCTTCGAATGCAACGATGCTGCCATCCTTCGATTCTTAATCTACCTGAAACATTTAGGTTGACTAGGAAGAAAATTGCAGGAATTAATAAAAATGAAGAGAAAGTGCCGGAGGCCATCAATGACGCCAGTTTCTTTTTGCAATTTCATGCATGAAATTCAAGTGAACATTAAACAATTACATCAAACAGCTGTTCCCTTTGGCACCTACCACAGTTCGATTTTAAAAAAGTATGAAAGAAAGGATTAAAAATGCAAGTGACATGGCCACGCCATCCTTTTCAAATGACAAAATTGCTGACATTACAAGTTGGCTTTGATAGGAACTTTACCAGCATGCCTTTGAGTAGCCATCTATTCGTGCGCCAAGACAAGATGAAGAGATGACCCAAGAAACTAACCATTGAAATGTTGTGGGGCTGTTTGGTTGGGAAAAAGCAAATTAAAATGGAAAGGAAACTACGGGGTTGTTGTAAGTTACGTAGTCAATAAAGTTAAAATAAATAAGAATCAATGATTAAATATATATATATATAATATGTAAAAATATAAGATCATTATGATAGATATATCACATAGAAAATAATTTTTTTATGGGAGGAAATGAACTTTCCATCAAACCAAACACGTGGAGATTTTAATAGCTAGCACATCTTCTATAACACGAGCCAGCCAAAGAGAGAAGAAAAAATCCATAACAGCCTTTGTTGAGCTCTTATTAAAATCATAGAAGCCTTCGATGTAACATTTACTTGGCCATTGTTACTCCCAGCAACTCTAATTTTTCTTGGTGTTGTAAAGCTATAATAATAAAGCGCGTCATACGGGGAGAATGGGTTTATTGCGGCCTGAAAGCCCAATGGGCATTTAATGACATTCATAAGGCCCATAGATCGTTGGCCCCTGTTTTTTTACGTACCACTCCTTTTGGCGCGACGAATGGCTAGCGCGTGGCAATTTGGAGTCAGTAGAAATGGATGAGAGCAGCAGCAGCGGTAACAAGGCGAGCGTGGTGTGCCGTCTCCTCGCCGTGAAACAGAGGTCCGGTAAGACATGGAGTCAGATCGCGGCGGAGACGGGTCTGACAAACGTCTACGTCGCCCAGCTCCTCCGGAGGCAGGCCCATCTCAAACCCGACACTGCCCCGGTGTTGCGGGCAGCGCTTCCAGATCTGACCGACGATCTCGTTGCTGAGATGATGAAGCCGCCCATGCGATCCTATGATCCTAACATCATTCAAGACCCTACTATTTACAGGTAGATTTTCTTTTTCGTTGTCTATTTACCCGATTTTCTTATTCATTTAACTGTATCTCTCTCTGTAGATTGAATGAAGCCGTTATGCATTTTGGAGAGAGCATTAAAGAGATCATCAATGAGGAGTTTGGAGACGGCATGTAAGTCAGTAAATGCGTGCTTGTTTGCTTGGGCTTGGATTTTCTGATTTGGGGAGTTGTATTTATGCAAAGACAGTCTTGACCATCTTTTGACTGGTAATCGATTGGGCAAATATAATGAGTACTAAGCGAGATTTTGAGCCTGTTATCTAAAATTCCCCCCCTTGGGTGCAACCTTGTTTTAACTTGACAAGAAACATCAATTTGGTTGGCTGCCTGGCTTGGTAACTCAGTCCTAGAAACTAACATGTAAGCTAACTCCCTTAGTGAACTAGTAAATGGAAAGTTGCTAGCCTTTGTCATTGGTAGCAGCGAAAACATGCACATAGAGATTTTTATTATTTGACTATTTTATGTGAAGGAAAAGTTGATGCTTAGGATAAAGGTAATGGGCATGTAGAACCCTAACAGCGAATTTGGTTGATAGACTTGGATTGAATTGGACTGTGATTCCTATTAATTCAATTCCCATGAATCATTTGGTTGATGCGCTTGTACAGAAATTGTAACCCATGAAGGTTAAACTCCTACCAGCAGGCACCTTTTTGCAACACAACCTCTTCTGATTTGAAAGAGCCGTAGCCTTTGGTTCCAGTGCAGTCATTCTTTCCAAATCGCACTTGATCTCGTTCACTCCTGGGAAAATCTAATTCCATTGACTCTTGTACCTTTGGTTCCGGTGCAGTCATTCTTTCCAAATCGCACTTGATCTCGTTTACTCCTGGGAAAATCCAATTCCATTGACTCTTGTACAATTAACGTCCTTTTGAAACTAGTTAGAAATTGTACATGTGGTATATGGGCAACCCTGTATTGAGGTATCTGTCTGTTATAAGTTGCTGATGCTTTATCTTTGGTTTGCTTGAAGAGTTGATCAAATTTGCCTTACGGTTTGTCTGGATATGTGAAGAAGAAGAAGGAGAAGGCAGCATTTCTAAGTTAATACTACTCTAAATGAGAAAAAAAGGCAGCATTTCCTGAGGTTGTTTTTTGCTAATTAGTGAAATGGAAAAAAGGCTTCAGAATATTGGTAGTTAAAAAAAAAATCTTTTTCTATGGCTATAAAATAAACACAACTTGTTTACCACTTTACCTTAAGGTTTATTTTATTCACTCATTAAAAAATGGTGGTATGAGAATTAAAGAGTGGTGTTTTCCATCGACAATTTTAAATAGTGTGAAAAAATAGCAATTATAAATTGACTTAGATGCCAATTTCATGAAGGAGAGGATTTGAGAGAGAAAGATGTTGCTGATTGCATGATAACTTTATCTCTCTCCGCTGTTGGTATGTCAGTTACATTGCTGATCACATGCTAATTTTGTTATTGTCTGCTGTTAGTATGTCAGCTATAGACTTCTACTGCTCAGTTGATAAGGTTCAAGGTGTCGATGGTAAGGACCGGGTGGTGCTGACATTTGATGGGAAGTATCTACCTCATACCGAGCAGGTTAGTACTTTTCCTTGTCATAAGAATTTTCAGAAAGAGAATTTCATTAAAGTTCATACAATTCAAGGTTCTTTTGAATGCCCAGTTGCAAAGCATTAACAACTTTTATCTCTTTGAAATGTGCACAACCACATGCGCATAGACCCCAACACATTGATGCGTGCATGTTAGCATGTCTACAAGCCCACACCCAGGTTCTTTATTCTTTCAGATTTTTTATTGTCAAGCATCTCTAACAGAGTGATTGTATAGGATGTTCTGAAAAAACTGTATGTAAGAACTTGAGAAATGATGTTTGCAAGGTATAGGGATAATGTCAGTCTTAAACTTACGAAGACACATGCACAGAGACCCCAACACATGCATGCGTGCATGTTAGCATGTCTACAAGCCCACATCCAGGTTCTTTATTTTTTCAGATTTTTTATTGTCAATCATCTCTTAGAGAGTGACTGTATAAGATGTTCTGAAAAAACTGGATGTAAGAACTTGAGAAATGATGTTTGCAAGTTAATGTCAGTCTTAAAGTTAAATCTTTGGACATGATCACATAATTTGCATTTGTTTTAACTTAATCAACCCAAAGTGATCATCTCCTTGTGCGGTTTGAAAATGCAGAACAACTCAAGAACCCAACAACATCATTGTGTTACTGAAAATTCCTTAAAACTAGTTAAAATGACTGGAGAAAATATTAAGAGACTGGTCAATTGAAATAAAAGTGGAAACTACATTCTGCTATTCTTTTTTCGCACTCGCAAGATGAAAACGTTGGTAACATCTTATTTAGAACTTTACAAAGTGGAGTTTTAACATCTCATTTCTTATTAGATGATTGTTTTAATATGACCAAGATTAAAACTGTCTTCCTCCTGGTTAGAAATGAGGATATGCATGCAGGTTGGGTATATTACTTGAGTTGATCCCTAGACCTTTTGGAATATTTTGAGCCTGTAACTTTTTTCTCTCAGCCATGGTGATGTTTGGTCATAACATATTTTGACTTCCTTCTTTACAGAAGAGTGAGCACATGCTTTCAAGGTCGAGGAGGTAGGGGCAGCATAAGCATTCTCACAAATACTACAATAATACTTGTCCTGGACTGGGAAAAGGCGTATATGTTTGTATATTCATAGCTAAGGAGCTTAGAACCGTTGTTGGCTCTCACTGCTCTTTTACCCTAGCCTTTCGCTGCTTGTCAATTGTGTACTTCTAATAGAAAAATGTACGATGAAATTCTATTTGTGCAATGAAATCTATTTTATGGTTGGCTATGTTCTGGCGTTCGTTAGCGCACATGCGATGTTTCTCTTCGCTGTAGGGTTTAAAGAGGCCTATTATTTCAGACATTTTTAGGTTGCAAGATCCAGTTCTCTAATCGGGTGGGTCTTCTGTAGGGTTTAAAGAGGCCTATTATTGCAGACATTTTAGGTTGCAAATTCCAGTTCTGTAATCGGGTGGGTCTCCTGTGTGTTCATGCATTTTTATTTTTATTTTTTCTGTTTTTTCGTTGCTTTTCCCCTCGGCCATTCTTCTAGGCTGAAGATGGCAGCAACATAAACATGTTGGGTTGCAAAGCAGATCAATTTTATCTGGATTTGATCCTGAAGCAGAAATCCAATCCGTAATCTAGTAGAATCTTAAAAATATGCATCTGAATATGCTTAGGTCATATCAGACTACTAAGGTCTTTATTTATTTATTTTATCAATTGAGTTTTATAATATTCAAAAATAGGTCGCAATCGATGTAAGTTTAGTTGTTATGTCTCTTATTTAAATGCTACATCCTACATGTGAATTTAGATCATTAGAGACCATTCATGTCATTTTTAGCAAAAGAGCTATTTTAAAATATCTAGAAACATTTATATTTGTACATAAAAACAAAAATAGGGAGGGGCCGCATGAGGCCCAACCAGGAAATAAAGGTATTTGAGAACAACATAACAAACGTTTAACTTTTATATGACAAATCTTAATTTTTGTATAAAGCCTAAGTTTATTATTTTTATACGCATACATTGGCAAAGTTAGCGGCAGTTAATTACTGCTGTATTTTTTAGCTGACGTTATTAAATTTCTTGTAAAATTACAGAGATATCTCTCAGAATAACTTACAAATAGATAAAATTTTTATTTTGTGACGTTCTTCAACAAAGTATGAAGGAAAAATAATTTCTAAATTTAATTTACGGGTATTTTGTTCATTTTAAGAAAAATCTAACACCTCTTCT
>JAYJMB010005922.1:0-11498 GCA_036873735.1 Pouteria campechiana
TGCTCATTGAAGATGAGAAAGCAGTTTTGAAACTATAAAAGGGAAGCAGTTCTGTTCATGGAAAGCTGATGAAGATGGATTGTAAAGCGCTCATTGAAGATGGGGAAGCAATGGGGTGCTCATGGATCTGTGAGAAAGTACGTGAAGCCACCAAAAAATGAAGAAAGATTTAGAGGTATGCGGATCCCCACTGTTGTCATTCAGGGGAGATTGTCAACAACATTTGCAAGAGGTAAAATTAGGGAAATTCTGCTAGTTCGTTTGGTTATTCTGCTTGTTCGTACAAAAAAGTAAAAGAAACTAAAATAGAGCAGCCTTTGTCCACAGCAGCAGAAGATACGAAATTTGAAAAGCTAGGCCTAGGCAGTATTTCATAAAATCCTATCCTTGTTCTGCTAATGCCACGCATTCTTTGCGCTGCTAAATGACACTTGTTAACTATTATGATACAACATTCGATAGAAAGTTGGAAATCCTGGAGCGGAAACCGGAAAGATGAAAGAAGAAGAATAGAGAGCTGATCTTGGCAACAGATCCTGGCAACACATTTTCACTCAGTTATCCTTGTCACATAGGCTCCAAAGGAGGAGCTGAGGTTCAGCAGCACTACAAAATCATGTGTCCCATGATGTGCATGGCAGAAGATGAAACAGAAATCCACACCAAACAATGAAAGAATGAGGAGAGAGCTGAAGAAGGCTCCACACTAAGAATGAGAAAGACTAGTGGCAATGGGGATGATAATGACCAAAATCAATAGCAGCAGCAAAACCAACCCAATGCACATCCATTTTCTACTCCTTCTCTGATACTCCTTTGCACTCCTCAGCTTCCCCGTCCCCTCAGTCACATAATTCGATGCGCTAGTCACATGATGCTCAATGTCATCCATTTGCTCGCCCTGTGCCTCCACCATCACCGCCATGTCCAAGAACACCTGGTGCAGCTCAACCAGGCTCTTCTCCAATTCCTTGGCCGCATCATGCCGATCCTGAATCTCACACACGGTGGCCAGCACCTTTCCCCTTCCATGTTCGGCGATTGCCTTGTGGAGGAAATTCTCACTATCCCCATTGGAAATTATCTTCTCTATCACCTCCTCATCTGGGTACTCCCCCATCACCGTGAAATAGCGTCTCTCCACTGTCTCCTTGTACTCTGCCATCGTCTTTTGCCGCAGGCTCTGGAAGTCGAGCATCAGCTCCTTGAGCTTCCTTCGAAGCCCGTTGGTGACCGACGTCCTAGTGCGGTCTATCGGAGTCCCTTCCTTGAAGCCTGACAGCCTTCGATTGGCGGCATTGGCACGGTCCATCTCCTCCAGCTGGGCTCGGATCATCCTGGCCTTCTTGAGCACGGCGACGATGTCTTGGTTGATCCTGTTTCGAAGGGCTTTGAGGGCTTCGGGCTTGTGGACGGACTTGCTCTCCTCATTCAATTCCTGCAACCTCACCAAGATTTCTCTGATTGAACCCATCTCATCTTTCGCCTTGTTGGCGTCCTCCAAGAAGAGAGTGAGGTTTTGATCGGCGGCACCGCTGCTCCCGGAGGCTTGGGCGGCCAGTTCGACCTCATCGGGTCCAGCTTCCAGATCTTTGAGGGCCTGCCTCTTTAGATCCATATAGCTGGTAAATGACTTAGTCATGAGGTCGTTCATCTTGGCAGCAGCAGAAATGCGTCTCTGTACACGGAATAATCAGATGAGATTGAGAGAGAAATGCAAAGGAGATTGGAATTTCACAAGAATTAAATACTGAAAATTTCATAGGCATTCCCACTAACAGAAAAAAAAACTTGGAGGGAATTTTGGAGGAAAGAAATGTAGTTGGGCAGAGAGGAGAGAGGCCATACACATACCTTTAAAAAAAAATTAATAATCTTTCTGTCTCTGATATCAAAACAGCAGCAAGGGCAGGACGGCGGGGGCAGCTAGCTAGAGAGAGTGAGGGAGGAGGTGGAAATTAGGATCCGGGTTTTTGATTTTCAGATAATGGAATACCTGAACAATATTTATGTGTAAATCTCTCATCCTGACGGTTTTATCGTCTCGTCTGCTGGCTTTCCAACGGTCGAATGTCATAAAAAAGTAGCCGTTGTCGAACATCTTTTCCAACGGCTCTATTTTGGGATCTTCAGCTTTATCTTCCCTCAAAATTTGAACCGTAAGAACCGTACAGATTGGGCCGCTGCCCTTTCCCTCATATTAAGAGAGAAACATATATTAATGCCAATCCACCGGCAGAGGCAGGCACAGCAGACAATATTTCGACATTTCAATTGGATGAGCGTTGCTAACCAAGTTCCATCCAAATTGTCCGCCATTTAAATTCAATATTCAGCGCCAGTTTTTTTTTAGCAAGCAAGCTATTCCCTCACGTCAACCGACCAACGCACTTTGGCAGGCTTATGCTTGTGTGCAACCATTACATGAACCCCTGCAATTTTGATTGCCACAGAAGCGATCGAAATATATCTTACACTTTCAACGTAGCTTATGATTACTGGTAATTCAAGATCGGCTGGCCCTTATCTGGAATCCAAATACACTCTATAATTCTTTCATTGATCAGGTTGTTCGCCTTTCTATCTCGCTTATCATTTATTGGAGCAAACATCTGCAACTCATAGTCACCCTTGATCTCTGTCCTTGCGTGGCCAACTTTAAAATCTTCGTAAGGTATTAAGGTCGGTTGCTAAGTATCTGCACGTCTACAATCAATTGCAGATCATTTGATAGCCACTGGACAAAATCAGCAATTGTTTAACTTCAATCTGTCCTGTTTCTTTGAGGCCGGCACTGCCCAACCGCACTTTCAGCTGTACCCAAAATAAATTTGAACACAAATGGATTATAAACAGAGAGTGCAAAACACACAGGGCATTTACACAACAGAAGCGTCCCCAACACACCCCATTAAAAAGAAAACCTATCAGAATCATGAAATTTATTAGAAACAGATTAGGAGGAAAACTAAAAACTTCATCACCAAGGAACAGGAACTTTGAGTTTCAACAATTACCAGAAATTCAAAAATAAGCTCAAGTGTAGCAAGGAAGATGTTTGGACTATATTATAGATCAAGAAATAATGGAACAAGTAGAGGAGAAAACAAAAGACAGACAAATAGAATTAAATGATTTCATTGCCAGCCATGCGTTTCATTGCCACTTAATGGACTAATATCTTTAAGGAAGTGAAGGAACATTACGAAAAATAAATCAAAATGTAGTCATGCCTTGATCAAGATTGGAGGATCGTGAATTGGTTGCATTGACATCTTCTTTCTCACATGTTCTCAACAAGTTAGTCAGATTGGTGCAGAAAAACCAGGTTGGATTGTAAGGCGAAACCTGTAATCAACAAGCTCAAGATGCGGCAACAGACAGTAGATTTATGTCAATTTTTGTTGGTTCTACCTTATTGAAGGCAAAAAGATTAGTTTTGTGAATAGTAGGGTAAAAAGCTTGATATACATTGTCATTCCCGCCCCCCATTCATTCCCTCATATCTTCTAAGTGTGCAAATTTTGATATTTACAGACCCATGGAAAATTAGTAGTAATAGAAGGCAACAAAAAGAATTTTACAGACCACTTCGGTTGATCTACTTAAAGGGACATATCATGTCATTATTTGAAGTATAGTGTTGCTGTCCATCACTGCTTGTTGGAAAAGAACAAAATCTGATTGACAGGCAAATGTGTGCCCCGTGGCTTTGCTGCATGGGCTTTAGCTATTTCAAGTCGCCTTCCACCTCATAATCTAATCTTCATTCTGAAGATCCACCATGATGCTTGCCACTTGAAGTCCATTATCATCATGAGCAAGCCTCTTCAACAACATCCTGCAATTGACCTGATTTTGTTATCTCTTCATTTTATTGGGGTTGCACTTGCTGCTGTTGCTTGGAATTGTTAGCCACAAAGTCTTCTCAACATGGTTGAACTCAGCTTTTCCCCACTCCTCTCTTCTGACAACAGATCAACAACTTCAATATCCAGAAGATCTAGACATGCACAGTTAAGTGAGAAGAAATCGACCACAATTGCAGCCATTTAAACTTGTGGCTATTTGAAAACAAGGAAACAATTCAAAACCTAGAAAATGGCTTTCTATGATGGTCCAGGGACTGAATAAATCAGTTAATCACAAATTTGCAATTATTGACATTATCTCATTATGTCAAAAATGTATCCACCCAGTACAACAGCCAATATAGGGAACAAGTGTATCAATTTGAAAAGAAATATCATCTTTTTTTGGAATATTTCACCCTGCTAACCTTCAAGAAATTTGGTTGTAATCAAGCTAACAGTTTATAAGCTCTGATTGCAAATGTTTTATACGTGAATGCATGGAAACCAATGTTATCAGAACGGAACCATCAATCAAACCTGTAAATGATCCGGTTTGGTTTGCACCGGTTTAACTGTTTGTTTAAACCAGATTGAACTATAATATTATTTTTTTATACTTATAATATAAGAATTTATTATTATTATTTAAAAATATATACATGATTTTTTCTTATTTTATAAAAATTATGCAAATTAATGTCTTTTAAATGTTAATTAAAATTATTCACAAGTGAATGAGCATGTTTTTACCTTCAAATAAAGTTGTATATAAACCACCTGGAAAGTAGGAACATTCCTATGTTTCCCAACAACATTTGCATTCTTCAAAATTGCCTTCAAATATGGTTGATGCAGCATCTCAAATGAGGATTTACAATCGAACCACCAACCAGAGTGAATCGGGCCGGAGATAGGGCCAGTTGGCAGTTGAACCTGCCAGTCCGATCCAGTTCTGATAACAATAATGGAACTTAACTGTTTGCTATTATTAATTGCTATTATTAATTACACATAAACAAAGAAGGGGAGAGGAAATTTAAGAAGAAGAAGAAGCAAGAGTTGAACCTTCAGTTCTGAAAGGCCTTTTTCAGCTCTCCGCTTGTTAACTGACACTCCACCCCCAAAAGTTTCTTTGCTGGATGGCCAACCATGGTAATAATAATCAGAGAAAGAGTTGAGAGAGAGAGAGAGAGAGAGAGAGAGAGAGAGAGAGAGAGAGAGAGAGAGAGAGAGAGAGAGAGAGAGAGAGAGGAAGCATCCATGCATAACTTTAGTCCACCAAGATGGCAAGAGATTTGAAAAGAGTAAATTGTAGAGAGAACATGGATGATTTTGTTTCAGTAGATGTTATATAGCTCATCTCAATCAATAGAGACTTCAGTAGAAGATAGCACCTTTTCATGTTTTATGTTTCTTGGCCATTTGACAAGGATTGGTTTACTGCCCAGGATTCAAGATATTTCTTCAAGATATTCCAATCATTGCTATTTGATTAAAAGTTCATGATATTTGATGGGTTATGCCTGATTGAAATATCACTAAATATTTCAGAATGCATTGGGCATTAGTCCCATTCTTTAACACAAAGGCCATCTAAGAGGTTCCCACAGAAACAGAATCATGGTTTTTTCTTCTTCTAAAAGGCATTATTGCATAGACAGAAACCTACATGGTTAGGATTATGGTGTCTCATCACTAATCCAATTCAGCTATCTCTAGTTTGATTGAAAGAAAGGAACAAGAACACTTTTTCCTTGATGCCTTTCATTCAATCAATCACTTACTACAAATAGAGCTTGAAAAAGGACAAAGACAAAAAAAAAAAAAAAAAAAAGAATAAAAAAAGAACGTAGGGTTGGAGATCGTATATCAAGTTAAAATTTTCATTAACTAATAAATTCTCCTTCAAATACCTTTTCTAACCAAATCATCTATTCTATTTCAAGGTGGCAGCTTTTCAATACTAATGCACTATTCAATAGTTTTAGCAACATGGTAGTCATCATTTTGAGTATGCTGACTAACTCTTTTTAATGAATCATAAAGAATCATAGCACAAAACCAACAGAAAGCAATCAAGTACAACGCTAGTGCCTTGAAGTAAATAGTATCTTAATGCAAAAACATAAGCATCATACAAGCACTTAGAAAAAAACCTGACAATTATAGCATCCAACTCGTCATCAGTGATTGATGGGCCATAAGAATCCATAATGGGTACCACTAGCACTTTGAGCCCTGGTTTTAGATTAGAATAACATTTGGAACAAATGAATGGTGATAACTAGAAGTAATAAGTAAAGAAATATCATGAATATTTTAAATGCTGTTTAAGTTTACGATGATCTTGCATCCCACATGGCAATGGTAATCTGTGTCATGGTGGGTAGCCAATGGTCATGGTAATCCATGTATATGTCTCCAGTTGATTTGAGGCAAGAGTACAATACAATGCTTCTGTATGCTCAAATTTTCAGGTTTGTATGGTCCATATGTAAGAGGGCAAACAAAGTCTATCTGAGCATGCACCAAAGAAGAAAATCAATGTCTTGCATGTAGCCAACTGTAAAAGTTGTCCAGTCTATCATTTAAAAGCCAACCCCATATTCGATCCTAATAGTTAGTTCAAAAGGGAGAAAATCGAGTTATCAACCCATACTTGAAAATCGATTTTTATTGGACACTCACCAAATAAAACCCGATGCTTGTTGTTTTACATGATAGGAAGAATCATAATTATGAATCAATGCAATATGAAGTTTCTTGGATGATTACTTACATTGATATAGTCCTCAACAGCCTTCGTTCTCACTTCAATGGGTTCAATTAAGTGTGCTAGCTGTGAAGAAAATAGTGTGTTCACCATTGAGTTTTTGTCAGCAGGAGGGCAAGCAAGAGTTATAAAATAAATAGCATCCAGTTAGAGCAGTGCTAAATCAAGAATGGGGGGACCTCAGACCTCTTTCTTCTCCAGCATAGGCCCATCACAAACACCAACCACAATTCTCAGTTAGGCCAACTCAGCCGAAGCCTGATTAATTGTCATTGAAACAGCACGGAAAAAGTAAACACAAGCAAATAGACAGAGGGAACACTAAACCAATTTTGCAGACTTTCACATGCCAAATTTCAACCGTGGATGAAAAGAGGACTCAGCGGGGACAGGTGAATGGGGATTGAAGAAAGCAAGGGACAAGGAAATGACAATCAGAAAGAGGGAAAGGGAAAACCTTTAAAAGGTGGCGATGGCCGTCTTGCAATCGGTCGAAAGTCCCCCCAAGCATGACGGCGCCATAAGGTGGTTTCATGCTCGATCCTGAAATCCTCTCAACTACAATTACAAAGGCCTACGACGACGACGACGAGGAGGAGGAGAAAGAAGGAGAGAGATGGAAAAAAATGAGCGCATTGGAAGATTCGCATTGGAATTCTCATCGCAACCAATTTTCCTTCCTATCGTGGGCGATTTCTCCACCTACGACTTAAAAATTGTTTCATGGTCTTGCAGTTGGTGGGTGGATTGAGATACCGGTGATAATCACTGGACATGGATAACCACTGTGTCCCGTGTCCTTGCACTTGTACGGGCTTGGGCTTGGGCTTGGGCCACGGCAACAGCCAACATAGGATACTATTCTGGGCTTGAGCTATTGATTTTTGGACGTAGGCTGAACACATCCAAAGAACCCACTTATGGGATCCAAACCCAAATCCACTGCGTAAAGTACGCGGTTGCAAGGCAAGGACAAAGCAAACGCTGCGCTGGGCAATGACGGAGAGACAGACAGACAGACAGACAGACGGCGTTTACGGAGTTGAAAAGATGGACGGTTGTGATTGGCGCACCATAAGCAATTATTTATATCTGAGCGAGTCGGACAAAGAGCCGACTTGTCGCTTTTGCTTTTGTGATTGGGGACTGAAAGAGACTGGCGGGCCCGTCCCTGCAGTCTCTCTCACACCGCGCCTACGCTCTTGCCGTTTGCGGGTCAGCACGGCAGTCAAAAGAGAGGATGTGGTGACGCCCGCCAGCCACCTGCCCCAAAGCTACCCAGTCTCATCTCATCGGTGCGTGCACTGGGAATGAACGGACGTAATGGTTTTTAGGAAGATAGAGACGGATCACGTCCTTTCAATGTTGAGTGTAACCGCAAACGTTGAATAAACAACCTGATCTGTCGCTTCGCCCATGCTCCAGCCATCAATCGCCAGCACCACCAGCAGAATCTTTACTTTACTTTTCCCATAAAAATGAATAAATAAGAAAGAAGGCATTCCAGTATCCAGCCAACCAGATGCCTTTTTAGGTTTTCCTCTTCTTCTGTTTCTTTGCCTTCGAGCAAGCTGAGAACTGTCGGATTCGTCGGATCGTAGGAGGAGATGGCGAGGAGGCCGAAGGCTCTGCATCTGCCGCTGTTGGTGCTTGTCTTGCTCATCGTTGCATTCTCATCTTTTCAGCACCAGGTATCGACTGCTGCCGATTTTATTCTTCTATTTATCCTAAACTTATTTCCCTTGCTTTACACGAGCTATACATGGATCTGGAGTAAGATTTCCTGCATCTACTTGATCACCTTACTTCCTGTAGTAGTCAATGACTTAGAGATGTCTATAAATGAAACTGCAATGCCTAGAAATATATATATATATATATATATATATAAATATATTTATATATGCACTGAATTGATGAATCTTCTATTACTTTCAGAGCCCCCTCTTCTTACTTGCTAGGGAATAAAAGAAAAAAGATGTAAGCCAACTGAAAATTTCTACTTATGGTCCTCATAGTTGTCAATTGCCTTTATTTATTGAGCTTCTAATTAAACTGTGCTACACAAGCACAATCTCCTTTACGCAAACACAAAATGTAAGCCAACTGAAATTTTCTCCTCCTCTTCCTCTTCTTCTTCTTCTTCTTAATGTTTTAATTTCTCAAAATCCTGTTGAAGATTGAAACCAACTATCTTCTTCTTCTTCTTCTTCTTAATGTTTTAATTTCTCAAAATCCTGTTGAAGATTGAAACCAACCGATATGAGCCACTTGCACTCATTATGTTACGCCTTTCCATGCTATCATGGACCTTGTCATCAATTAGCATAGGATCTAAGGTGCTCCCTTTGTAATGAATGTAGATTTTCAGCATATGAATTTTGTGCGGGCATTACCTTTGACTCTGTTCCCTTTTAGAGTTTTAGTTGGGAAGATTGTTAGTAAGGGTGTATGTGTTTCTTGTTTCTGGTATCAATCCAAGACCAAGTATCAATATCGTAATGCCATAGATTTAATTCTGAATGTAAATGGAAAAGTATTTTAAGAAAAATGCCAGATAAAAATTGAAGGCGTTAGAAGGAAAAGTGGAGATTCCTTTTATGGACAAATTTTCAAAAGTGACACTTGATTATCACCTTATTCTAAGTGTCCCGTTTACTATTGCTTCTTACTGAGGAAAGTTGCTCATCTGGTGCTGCAGGTGGTTGCTGTCAAACCAATTCCTCAGATCAAGCCTACATCAGCCATTATTCAGGTTATTTTCTTTCAAAAACAAAAATTGCTAATCTTGGATTTTAATGACTCTGTCCTTTGCAGGCTACAATATATTTAATCATTTTCACTTTATTATGTAGGATTCGATCATTCAAGAGATCAATTCAAACCCTGCAGCAGGGTGGGAAGCTTCCAGGAATTCTCGATTCTCAGATTACACTGTCAGTTGCTTGACCAGCTGAAACATAATCCATGATGAAATAATGCACCCGCTTCTGATTTCAGTATGCATGCAACTTGCTTATCCATGAGGTGTCCATGCAGGTTGACCAATTCAGGCATCTCCTTGGAGTGAAGCAAACACCAAAGAATGCTTTGGATACTACCCCCGTGAAAATTCATACCAAATCTCTGAAGTTACCCAAGCAATTTGATGCACGGACAGCTTGGCCCCAGTGTAGCACCATTGGGAGAATACTTGGTCAGTTTCCAGAATATTCTTTCTTAATTTGTAATTTCTTCATATGAGAGGCTTACCTTCTACTTGTTTTCATTCATTGGCTACGTCAATTGTCGCATTCCAAATAAAAGATCAGGTGACTTGGTTTCCTTCTCTCGAAGAATTGTTTATCTTGACTAGGATTAATAATGCTGCATGGTTACATGGTGAAAAGCACCTTTACACTACGTAAGGGTTTTCTTCTTTTTTGAAAAGAAGTCATACATTTTCAATTGAGATTGCAATGTGTGGCTTAAAGGTGCTGTTCACCGTGTAGAATTAATAAACCTGTAGTTGTTAGGTCTCTAACAATTTCTGGTTTTGGTTTTGATGGAGCAGGGTCATTGTGGCTCCTGTTGGGCCTTTGGGGCAGTGGAATCACTATCAGATCGCTTCTGCATTCATTTTGGCATGGTAACATTGTCTTCACATTGTGTATCTTCCAGAAATTCTCAATGGCTTCTGCAGTATGCTATCTCATTCACCTTTGTAGCAGCATCACACAATAAAAATATACTAACCCTTCATCTGTTGATGTCTGCAGAACATTTCCTTATCTGTTAATGACCTCTTGGCATGCTGTGGTTTTATGTGTGGAGATGGTTGTGATGGGGGATATCCCATTCGTGCATGGCAATACTTTGTCCAGAATGGTGTGGTTACTGAGGAGGTGCGGATTTAACTCACTTCCGCTGTTCCCAAAATTCATTGCCTTTCCACTTATGCTGGGAAAATCCTAGAAATTCTTTCTTAGCACTTTTTTTAGACCATCATTTGTTGCATCCTTTCCCCTTAATGTAGTTAAGGGCGCATCTCTTAGCATATGGGTGGTAGACACCAATGGCTTGCTCTTGTCGATACGAGGCTCCTCCAACTGTGTTACTTAACTTCTAAGGAGTAATAATAATAATAATCAATGTTATTAGAACTGGACTAGTGATTGAATCAATCAGGCATCCAGTTCACGGTCCAACTAGTTCGACCCAGGTTGAACCAGCTTTTTTATTTCTTGGAATGGGCATTAAGGTAGAACTAATCCATAAGGCGTATGCAACATCATGCAGCGCTCATTGTTTTCTGTTTTGGCAGTGTGATCCTTACTTCGATGACATCGGGTGCAATCACCCTGGTTGTGAACCCGGATTTCCAACGCCAAAGTGCGTAAGGAAGTGTCAAGTGAAAAACCAATTTTGGGAAGAGTCCAAGCACTTCAGCGTCAATGCTTACAGAATTGGTTCCGATCCTTACAACATCATGGCTGAAATCTACAAGAATGGTCCTGTCGAAGTCGGCTTCACTGTTTATGAGGTAGAAGGACTTCTTTTTCTTTTATCTCCTCCACCTTGGTCAGTCATGGTGACATTACTTGAGCTATCAACCCCTTAGGAATTCGAAGATTCACCGTTAGTTTCATTTGTTCCTTGACCAAATGGAATTTTATCTTATAAAACTCTTTCTCTCTCTCTGTGTATGTGGCGTGGACAATCTCTGATCTCTCTTTAGTCTGGCTAACATTTTGGACCAACTATTGCAACTTGCTGCAGGATTTTGCCCATTACAAGTCAGGGGTTTACAAACACATCACAGGTGATGTCATGGGAGGTCATGCTGTGAAGCTAATTGGGTGGGGCACTAGTGATGATGGAGAGGATTATTG
>JAYJMB010005924.1:0-11497 GCA_036873735.1 Pouteria campechiana
CTTGTTTGTGGTCCATAGTTTGCTGTTTGCAACCTATAGCATGCACTATGTCTCAGTGAGAAAATTATACTATTGGTATTGATGAGTTTTGATAGAATGAGAAAAAATTTGTTGCGTTTTGTGGTTTGATGCATTAATTATTGCATCTATGCTGTCACACATACACCTGTGAACAACTCAAATCATTGTGCACTTACATGGGTAGGAAGGGTTAATCTCACCCTTTAATATGGCTATACAGTCAGGTATATTATCTAAGGGAGATAATTCTATTCATATTTCTACTAATAATGTTAATGTGGAGAGGCAAAGGTATCACATTCACCATCACCCACGGCTCAACCTTTTTCTTTATAATTTTTATTTGTATTTTGTTATACAAACTTTGACAATAAAAATTATCTCTAACTCATCTGAAAAGTCATTATTTGCATGCTTTGCTATGTGACTTGGTATGCAACTGTCCATATCAACTGATATAGGCATTTGAGGATTTGTGCAAAAAAAGCTTCATCATGCCAGTTTCCTTTGATGTTTTACATTTCAATTTTGTATTATGTGTTTCTCATTGTCTCTTAAATTTTCATGAGCAAATTCAATAATTTTCCTATTGTTTTTTTCATGTTGCACACAGAGCAATATGCTTTCAGTATGATCAACATATCTCTTCAATATGTTCAAAATATCTTCAGCTCAAGGCAGTGATAGCTAATGACGTGATGCTTCATGTGTTGATCTCAGTCTGTTCTTCTTTTTAAATGCTATTTCAGGTAAGCTGATAGCGTTGGATGATAAATGGATACAAGTAATATTTGATCCCCCACAATTGAAGGTTGGGCCACTGGAGTTCCAGTATGGTGGTGAGAGTGAGGTTAAGCTGGAGATCTCCTACATCGATGAAAAGCTTAGGTTGGGAGTGGGATCCAGGGGATCTCTCTTTGTCTTCCAGAGACGTCCATAGGAAAATGGAAGAAAGAAGCTGTAGCAAATCACTATTATGGTGTATATTTTTCTCCCATTCTTCTCTGGTCTCTACTCTTGGGCACCTTTCATGCTGTGTATATCTTGAGCTTTCTGTTTTTTTACAGAGAATGACCTGTCTCATGATGCACTTGTGGAAAAAAAAAGAAAAAGAAAAAGAAAAGAAGCATTAGCTAAATAATTGGGCCAATAAAGATTAGAACTAAGCATACCTTCTCTACTAGTGAATAATTTATAATTATATTTAACTTTATTTATTTTTATGGCTGACATTATTCAATATTTTCTTTTTAGTTTTCCTCATTCTTCGCAACTTGATGCAGCCATGTTGTGAAATAAAGACGGCAGGTACATGAGTATATCATACGCCTGCTGCATTCCCGCACGCGCGAAGCCTCACTCTCCATCATCCACGTGTATTAAATCATTCCCGTTATGGATGACTATACCATCTTTTAAGTAATTTAAATGTTTATATGGGCAATTTTAAATAATATTTACTTGTAACATAACATTTTTATCGAATGGTGAGGCTTATCATGTGTTTTTAAATAAAATAATTTTTGATTTTTTTGAAAATAAATAGTGTTGAATGTGCCGCATTACCGCCCCTACTGAAAATAAAAGGATAGCACCAAAATTTTGGTGCTTACGGCCTGTTGATAATAAAAATCTGGTCAATTAAGAAACAAAAAATTAAAAAAAAATCATATAAAACAAAGTATCGTAATGATGGGGTCCACAAACCAATTAGTGATTAGTGGGTTGGGAAGTATTGAAATGAAAATAATGTCATAAATACAATAGATGATGTGAACTATAAAATCAATAAAATTAGAAAAGACAGGTAGTGATTGACCAGAATGGATACTAATTAAAAAATTAGGATTAAAATGTCAAATCAGCCATGAGAAAATAGAATTTTCCTTCGGAATTCTTTCCATGAAACAAGCGTCGTTATGTAATTTCTTTTATAAAGCTAACGGCGTCGTAACGTCATGGCGACGCATTCTAAACCCTACGCCGTTAGGGTTCTGCTGCTTATAAGCTTCTCTCCTCCGTCCCTCTCCCCTCTGGCGATTTTGGACAGCAAGAAGGTTAGCCGTCTCTCTCACTTCTTCGTCGCCTAACTTCCTAGTGTTTCAGATAGATTCATTTCAATCTTCCAAGATTTCCCTTTGTTGATTGAAATGTTTATCTTTACTTGAAAGTTTTTTGTGCAGCTTCAGAAGAGCAGTTACCGGCTCGACCTCAATCTGCAAACATGGCGTATGCTTTTTATCTCCTTATTCATATTTCTCTTCTCCGGTTCAAGATCTGCTGATGTTTTTAGATACTGATCCTGTTTTGTGTTTTGGCATGCGCTTGCAAGCTGTGTTGTCTCATTTTTCAGAATTTCTTTCCATCTTTTGTGTTTTATTTATTCTATTTCTGAACTAGGATTTCATCCATTGGTTTAGTTTGTACTCTTAAATTGATGATCTTTGAATGAGCGTTTTCTAGCGAGTATTGAAAGTTGGGTGTTTGATTATAATGGTTTTACGGCTTGAGAAGATGGTGTTTTGGACGGAGCATGTGATGAGATGACTTTTGCCCCATTTTCTGCGTTTAAATTAATATTAGAACAGATTTCAGCATATCGATTTTTGGGCAGAAAGCTAGAAGGTTTCATTGGAGCTAATGCCCTTTCTGATTTGCCCCAAGCATGCAGTGGAATGGATGGTTAATTAGCCTGCTAAAATGGTTAGCCTCCACATTTGCCCAAGATATTCTTATGTGAAAAACATTCTCACATTTTCTGCTTTGGATTGCAAGATCTAGATGATTGGTTATTTTCCATCCAGAAGACATGTTTTAGGCTTCTAAAATTATAGCTTTTTATTTCTTGCTACCATCAGTGTAGATTTGTTCATGCAAAATAGAGTAATATTTTGCTAATTACAGTATAGCAACAGGAAATGGACAAATGGACGATCGTGATAAATGCAATTCTTATATCACTCGTGGGATGATTTTAGAGTTAATTCCATAATTCATCCAATTATTTCTGATTCACATCATTTTACCACAGGCTTTTTACTTAAGTGAGGGTGGGGTAGTAGTTCACCTTGCACCCATGCTTGTCTGCAACCCGTTACCTAAATAATCTTGAGTCTTGACTTGTCTGCTAGTGTGAACCAAATCTCAGAGTAGCCTTGAATTAACAGTTTGCACACATTCCTGTATCCTCCATTAATATGAAGGAAGAAGAAATGGAGGAGTTATGATCTGTAATTATGGCTCATTCCCTGATTGTAGACAATCCACTTGGACATTAAAATGATATTTTTTACTGGACTTCTATTTCACAAAGTACAGAGAGGCTTAGCCTGATTTTGTACACTTCCATATCAGACAAAAGGATGTTACAACTCAATCTGAGCAAGTATTGCTGTTTTTTTGTTGTTGTTGTTGTTATTATTATTATTTTACTCTAGTAGCAGTTTTGTTAACCTTATAGCAGCTAGTGGCTTGTTACGACATGTATTTTTTTATCTGTCTATTAAAATTGCCAAACTAGGGCATGTGTCTGGTCACATATACCTTGTATAGGAGACTGGTTGACTGAAGAACATTCCAGGTTGGAATATAAATATTCATATTTTCTATGCTATCAAAGCCTGCGAATATGACTTGCTCTGCTCTGGAACTTCAATTCTCATCTAGTTCAAGGAACATATGGTGAAACCTAAATGAACAAGAAATTTAACTTATTCAAGTAAATTATATAACAAGCTTCGAAGCTTTTGAAAGATAAGATTTTGATATAGTGTCTGCCATGGTCTTTATATTTATTTGGTTGTAACCTATAACATATAGAAGTGATTGATATGCTCTTTTTATCTTGATATTTTGTCATGCTTTAGGAGTATCTGTGAACTTCTATGATGTTTTTACTTAATGTTCTTTAATTGTAGATGGCGTTGTTGTTCTCCTTTTGCAGTGACGAGGTTACCAGCGCTGCCGAGACATCTGCCCCAGCACTTGGGGAACCCATGGACATCATGACTGCTCTTCAGCTTGTGCTGAAGAAATCGTTAGCCCATGGTGGTCTTGCTCGTGGGCTTCATGAAGGTGCCAAGGTAATCGAGAAGCATGCTGCCCAGTTGTGCGTGCTAGCTGAGGACTGCAATCAGCCTGACTATGTCAAACTCGTCAGGGCTCTCTGTGCTGACCACAACGTGAACTTGATAGCCGTTCCAAGTGCTAAAACTCTTGGCGAGTGGGCTGGGGTGTGTAAAACGTTTTCGTGCATAGATTTTCTTGGCTTGTTTCATTTCCTTTCCAGATTTAATCATGTGCCTATACTATTGGAGTCATTTCATGAAGCTTTTTTTGAAAGTGTTATTTCTTCTAAGTATACTTGGGAGTTTCTGGTTCTTGTTCTCGTCATTCCAGCTTTGAAAGCTGATGTTATTCATCAAATTCTTGTGGTTTTTCCCTTGCAGCTGTGCAAGATAGACTCTGAGGGAAAGGCGAGGAAGGTTGTTGGTTGTTCCTGTGTTGTAGTGAAGGTAAAGGACTGATACTCTCAATAGAAATATGTTGTTCCTCTCTGCATATCTTGAGAGACCATATGGTTGCAGATGGAGGGTCGCTAAAGTAAACATTTCAATTCTAGCTGTTTGCTAAGCTGCTTCCTGGACCATGAAAATCTGAATCTCTCTTTGCTTTCAGGATTATGGCGAAGAATCAGAGGGTCTACACATTGTTCAAGAGTATGTGAAGTCCCACTGATATAGCTTTTCAAAAGTTGGTAAGATTTTTGGATTTATGCATTGTAGGCATGCTTGGATGTGAGGAGAAATTATTAGCTGTTTCAAATTTTGCTAGTAGCCGAACAATCTTTGTGCTTTTCTGAGACAAACTCTTTTTCTATCTAGTTGAAAGTAAGGATAGGTTTGGGCTTGTTGGAAAATCACCTGATTGTACCCTTTTGAAATTTAACATTGTCATGTTGAGGTTTTTTTCAAGTAAATCTTTTGCAAATATTTCTTGCTACGAACCGCGATTGGAAGTTTGGTTTCATGTTTCTGAGATAAGATAGCTGAAGTTACAGGTGATGAGCAATGAGGATTGTTACTTGTGCCATAAGAGGAATGTTTAAACTTTATTTCAGTGACACTAGCGACGACAATCTGTAGATTGTGGCATTTTCGTGCGGTAACAGCAGGAAGCGAAAAAAATGAAGTTTGACAGTGGCTCCTTCCTAGGATGCTGCTATGCATTCGGAAATTCCGAGTATGTCCATTTGAATTGTGCTTCCTTTACATGTCATATGTCGCAATAGGGTTGCCAATATTCTTGACAATGCTGTGCTCCATGGTGCCTAGAAAACATTCCCATAACACGGATTGCAATGACCACGTCTGTGCCTAACACTGTGTAAGATGGAGAAAAGATATTGAGGTCATGAGCAGTAACTTCAACAGAACATTTGCCTGTTGTCTCAATGAATTACAGCGGCACCATTCCCCCAGCTTGTTTCGTTGGACCATGGACTAAAAGGAAAAGAATTTCGGGAACTGAAAATTCTAAATTTTTGAATGTTCAAATCTTTTTTATTCAAACATTATTTGCCTTTTACAGCAAAGGGTCGGTCTATGGTCTTCGCTCATTTTATGATGGACTTTATTAACCGTGCTAGAAATCTCTGTTTTTCCATCCTGCCCATCCTTTTTAATTGACGTGATATTTTTCTTGTCTTAAGAATTTTAGTTTTTATTTATTTATTTTTTAATCCACAAATTTTATCCATTTTTTTTTCAATAGTATCTCTTGCCACGACACATCAGTCTCTCTTTTGCACAGTTTTTACGAATATCACTTCTTTCCTGCTCTTATTTCTCGAAGTAACAAAATGGGAACTATGTTGCACCGACGGATGTAACCTTGCCTTTGATTCGTTCTTTGCCAGAATAGCCTAATCATGTACTGCTTGCATTTAATCTTTGAATTTTTACATATAAAATGGCACGTTAGTATTAATTAATTTATGATATGGACTAGTTTATGTTATGGTTGCTGCAGTCGTATTGCATGCCCAAGAGTGGGCTATATTATGATTGCTGCAGTAAATATTTTAATTTCTATCGTTATTTTTTCTTTATTAAGGCCTACCTTATTACTTGATTTGAATTTTTTTAGCATGAACATAATATATTATATTTAAAAATTTTAAACGGTTGGATTAAAAATCATGGCGTCTCCTGAAATGACATGGACGTTGATGCGCATTTAGGTGGAACGCTCATATTTCGTAACCAAATTAAAATTGATAAATTTTTTTTTGTCCTTCTATACCTAATATATTTAGATAAAAATAGTAATATTAATATTTTATTTGTGATGCATAAGTGAATAGACCATTAAAATGACCCTTTTTTCATGATAAGTCCCATTGAAGCTTTATTTTGCGTTAAATTTTCTAATTTTAGTTTAGTAGCTTGTATTTCATTAAATTCAAAGATTGGATTAACTCGAGAGACTACAAAAACATGAATATTTATCTAATAGTGAGGAAAAACCTGGTTATTAGGTAACGATGCTAAATCACATTAAAAGGGGTAAAAAAAAAAGAATGAAAATTGCTTTTTTCTTCTATAAATATGGAGTCATAGCCTTGAGATTGAGGTAAATTACGCCTTCTAAGCATTGTATCTCATCCAAAAGTTCAAAACAATTATTCAATCACTTAAAAGGATCACTCAAATTAAATCCCTGGAAGGTAAATCAATTATATCATAGCTGCAGTCCATTTTGATTTATTTTTAAAATATAAAATATGTACTTTTATTACATTAGCATTCCAAGAATATTTCTATAAATGCAACACATTAATTACAATGGACCAGTAGGTCATGAACCTCTACCATGAAACTCCATACAAATTGAATGAAGTAATGCTCTCATGGCATGCATGATGTTGTAGTAATAATCACCTGTATTACACGTGTGAAAACTCGTATCTGCAAAAACGTGTGATTTAAAATATACTATGTCCTTATGACTCTTTATTCTCAAATTTTGCATTGTTTGGCATGCATCAAAATCCCATCACTTTCCATTTTGAAATTCTCAACAAATGGTAAATACAAATTTCCACAATTATTATCTGCTTAACCTCAATAATTAATTAGGATGATTGGGATATTGGAGGAGACCAAAGGTATATTGTCCTATGTGCCTCAAAAATCCATTTAATAATTCAATATTTTTATTTTTTAATGTTTGATTTCTATTTAATAAATTCAATAACCTGCTGCAGTTAACCCCTGTGGAAACAAGACTGCCAAACTGGCCAAACTATTATTAAGTTATGCTTAATTAATAAATGGATATATAAATAACAGTTAAATAAAACTATAATAATGGTTTGGAAGGGATACCATTGCTGATGGATTAGATTATATAAGTTTTATCAGGCAAACTGGACTATTCTTACCCTCAATTATTGTTTAATGAAAATAAAAAAACTGTATCTGATTTGGCTTATATAGTAAAACAAGATAAATTTTATTAACTATCATTTACCATAAAACTATTTTTAGGCCCTTTAATAACCATATCTATATCATTTTACAATTTTGCATGCTTTATGAGGTGATTAGATGCATCACTCGCGAAAAGTGGTTCATAAAAGAATTATCTAATTAGCTAAGCAGAAAATTGCCACACTGAGTTTAACATAGACTGTGCAAGCCATGCTGTTAAAAGATTCACATATTTCTAATTATTTTTTATTGTTGCACATGTCAGTTAAATTACTCAAGTAAAGAGGTTGTAAGTTCATGGCTTTTATCTCTTCTTATACAGTGGAATTTAATCTTTTTATATTCCCTCACTTTCATGTTTCTCTTGTCATGCTCATGGTAATACTTTAAATAATTTTAGCAAAACGAAGAATGTAAGGAGGTGTCTAAGGTAAAAGAAGGTTTAATGCCAAGGAGAGAGTAGTAATAATGATTAATGTGGAAAAAGTAAATTAATTTGTGTGAATTAAAAGGCTATTATTAAAAAATAGATATAAATAATAATTAAAAAAACTAATAACAAAAAAGAATGGATCTCAGTTGATTTAAGATGTAGCACCAAAGGCTGAAATATAAAATAAATAGTTTGTGAAAAGAAGTGTATATGAAGACTACACCCACTGGAACTGCCACCTTCACCTCCCGATCCTTCTCAAGTGGCCCGCTCTGATGGACGGTTCAGATTCTTCGCCTACTTCGAACATGTGGGCCCAAGTGTTTGACAGGCGCATCATCATTCCCCATGGAAAGCAATGATGGAATCTTGACTTTAGGGGCATGCATCATGCAAAAGATGGATATACAGAGTGCTCTTATTAGAAAAGAACATTTGAACGGCTGCACGTGGTCATCATGGCCTTGCTGCAGTTGCCTCCATACATGCATGGGCCATACAGCCCTCATGCATCCATCATTCATGTCAAAATCCTTCCATTCTAATACATATGGTTGCATGCAGGGACTCATGTCATTTGATAATAATATTAATATATTGGAGGTGAGATCACGTACAATTGAGTGTATTGCACGTTCGCTGCGCATTCAATGTGTTGTCAGCCCGCATTGACTAGATGCGATGTGTGTCTGACTGGATTTTTTTCTTCTTCTGTTTTTAGTGAAACATACAACAAAATGTATGTACAGCATCTATTTTATAAGTCCATCTACTTTGATTTTAAAAACAAAATTTATAAAATTTATAAAAACCATATAATTGATAATGAGAAATAAATATGATAAAAAATTTAAACTTATAGAATAGACAGATATTGTATTAAATAAATAAATAAAAACTTTTAATTGTTAATTATATTTCCAATATTTTTTTATTTTTCATTAAAATTCTATATTATTGATGTTATCCATGCTTCATTTTTCTAATACACTTTCCTTTTAATGCGTTCCCCCTTCTTAATGTACTTTACCCAAACGAAGACTATTTTTAAATGAAGTAGAGGATAAAAATAAAATATTTTTTTTCGAAAAGACAAAATGATAAATAATAGAGCGCATTTGGATAAATGGAAAAACAATATGAAAGGCTTTTTAAATGAAAAAAATAAACGGTTAAAATGTCATACGTGCCGGGAGGACCACATACGTGTGGTGGGTTGTTGATGACTGCCAAAGCAAAGTGTCCGAATTGGTTAAATGTGGGACCATGATCAGATGATAAAAATGGTTGGTGTAATGGTCCACGCGTGGAAAGGGGAATTTCCCAACAACAACCAAAGGAAAATAAAAAGCGAGATCAGAAGATCGTGACCCTTCAGGCTGTGGGCCGCACGTGATCAGATCCAGGCACTGTCGACAGAGGGACTGCATGCCTGCTTGCTTTGTATTTCTGCCTATTTTGTCGTATTTTCCGTTAGAGTAGTATGTGCTTTTGGGGGGGTGTGTTTGTGCGACAGCTTGGTATGCAGATGTGAAATGGGTCCTAAAAAGCTTCCACTGTTGGGATGAATAATTAAAGTGGACAGTCCCACCGAGGCCGGTTTCAGTGCTGCAAACGGATAATATGGACAATACCGCCCAAACCGGTTTCAGGACTTCAAAAGGAAAATAAATCCTTTAAAAAGTAAAACTTAACGTCTTTCAGGCAGTAGAGGGCTATATATTTATATATTATATATATATATATGTATATACACACACACCTTTTTCAGATATAGCTACATTTTTGAATGCCATTGAATTTTGCAATAAAATAAATTATAATTATAATTATAATTATCTGTTAGTAGCCACATGACCGGTAATTTAGAAATTATGAAAAAAATTAAATATCTATTTGGACCATCAAGGGAATTGCTATATTTGTAATCTTTTAAAATAAATTATAGGTATTTATTAAAGTTTTAAAAACATAAATATATTTGCAATTATGGGTAAAAGGTACATGTATATCTATAGATGCCTTTTTAATATATAACTATTTTAATAATTTTACTTTTCTATCACTAGCTACTTTTCAATGAAAATTACCTACTAGATTTTTATTCACTTTACATAATATCCTTTATTATTGATATTATTATTATTTATTTCCTTTCATTCCTTTTCCTTTCCATCCAACAGATAAACGAGAAAAATGTTGGAACTCTCCATTGGCCAACCGATTAGACCGACTTCGATCTAAACTTTTAAAACTTAAATTTATAAATTATTAATTTACCTCAGTTGTTTTTGTGATTTATGTCCTTTCTTTCAGGATTTAATTGAAGTACATTTCATTTTTTAAAAATAATTGGTTCAAAGTGGACCACCCCATTATACCGGTTCGAGGACTGGTCGGATTTCTGATAGCATAATTCCTATTTTGAATCATTTAAATCCACCCGTTCTACTAAATGCTCTACCTTTCTATTCATTGTATGACTAAAATAGTCAAATATCATTTCCAAGATTTTCATGTCTGGATTTCCGAGAATTAAGGATTGAGAAGTGTTGGGAGATACTGTGCATGATAAGGGCCGTACATCAGGTTTCCTCCATTTGACTATTAATAGGCATCCATCTGACGATCCTAACCGTCAATCCGTTCAAGTGTACATGATGACCGAGATCTCTCATGAAGCCTAACATTTGTGTGTATGCCTTCCATTGCCTTGATGGCACGTGTGGGAGAATTTTGAGTCGTTGCCCGCCGTCGCATACCTGTACGTAACTGTAGCAGCAGTTCTTAATATTCTGCCGCGACAGATAATCAATCATGTGTTGCCCCAAAAGACTAAAAAAATGATGTAATTTTAGATGATCAAGAGCGTTAATTATGAATTAGACATTATTCATGAATTTTTGAATAATTATAGGAAAGAAATAATTTTATTAGTAATTTATTAAAGAAATAAAAATTATTTTTCAAAATACTATATCAGATTTGAATCACGAGTTTAATATTCTATTTTTAAAGGTTCAATATGAAAGACCTATGAATTCCATACATTTTAATACTTAAAAAATATGCGATCCATGATTGAAATGTATATAGTACTTCTTAGTCGCAATGGATGAAAAAGCTTCCACACCCCCATCCCGCTTTCAGAATTATTCAAATCGATTCGTCAGAATCCAGCAAATAAGAGGTGGGGCGACAAGAATGCACCCCGCGGGACACCTCAAAAGGTACTCTCTGCATTTTCTACATTTTCCCTAGGGACGCTATGATGCTATAAAAATGGCGAATTATTGTTATTACCATATATATATTTTTGAATTTTTTTTTTGGACAATTTCATGAAAATCCCCACCGCTATCCCAAGCATTGTGCAATGTGGACTACATCTCTGGATATTCTGGCGGACTATGAAAAGTACAGAATCCATGTGCGACAGAACTGCCTGCAACCGCACCAGGCAACACGCCACGCCTACGTTGAAATGGAGAAGTCTCTAACGTTTACATTGTAGGACTACGATATATCATACACATTCACACCTCTAAGG